>ML816755.1:67937-86702 GCA_009831015.1 Picea engelmannii | reverse complement strand
AATAAATTAATGCACTAAATTCGCTATGTATATATAAAATTTTCATTTATTGGTTTCTTTAACAAGAATTGGAAGATAACACAACAACTTAATATCCATATACATTTTGACGATTCCATGATGATAAGGTCAATGAAATTACTGAATCTGGATGGTCTGTTCTTCTTCCCGCTAGCGAATAATAAGCCAATTTCTGTGATGGCTTCTCTGCATTTTCTGCTTCCAAATTAAACCCATCCACTGTCACATGGAAAGCTGGAGTAAACTCTATGTTCCAAAATGGACGCTTCATAGCTAGAAGATCAACTTCCAGTTGGCGTTAAATTGTAACCCTGAACCCAGATATATTTTAGAGACCTCAAGCTAAGAATTTCCACGGACAATGAATATTCACTGAAGCAGCAACTCGTTAATTCAAGTTTCTCCAAATTTGGGCATCTCTTCGAGAACTCAAGAAGTCCAATGTCAGTTTCTCCAACATAACCCAGAATCATCCACCTCACATTGCTATTAAACTTTCCAATGTAGCCAAGGCCTATGTCCGTCAATCCTACAGGCCTTAGGTAAAATCCAAACCTCCTCAATTTTTGTCACCCAAGCAGCAGTGCCATGATACCATTGTCCAGTGGGAGGTCAGTCACTTGTTCTTCCTTGTCTAGCAAGACTAGTCGAAAATCCCTCGGATTTTTGCAAAATTTACCAACAGATTCTAAGGCTGAGTTAGTCATATCTGAAGCATACATAGCAATGTACTCTAGACTGGGACAACCTTGAGCTATAACTGAAAGCCCTTTGTGAGAAACAGAGCCTTGCTCATCCTCCAAACCAACTTCATCTTCTCCACGCTCCACTCTAAGTCGCCTTATTTTTTTACAGTTCTCAGCAACTACTTCTAAACCTCTATCTCCAATCACATTCGTAACCTGTTTACATGCAAGCATTCAGTAGTAGTTAGAACTTGATGGAAGCCGTTATTTTCTAAGAGGGAAAAGGATACTAAATATTCAGTGAACAAAATGTTGCTCATCAAAGAAAAAGGTAATATCACTACATAAAAGTATTGATCAACTTGTATAAAATTTAAATACATAATCAATCAAGTTTGAGAAATAATTGAATGAGAAAATCCTAAAAATTTGTTTCAAGATTGTTACTGTACATCAATCCCCATTGAATTCTTTAAGAGAATTTTCTTCATAGATCTATCATCTAATGAGAGTAACAATTAGCAAGAGCGGCATTTACATTATGGAAGGAGATGGTGACCAAAACAAGCATCTCTAACATCATTTCCATAGGCGAATATGACCCAAGGACAAAAGGTATTGTCAAATACCTTGAAAAGTTGTGCTTTTTAAAAACTTGAAAACGTCACAGATACACGGCTATGTTAATTGTGGACAAGAGAAGACAATTAAATGAATTTATTTTCCTATAATTGTTTCCAGAAGAGAAGAGGATTGGAAGTGTTAATTCTTTTAGGGGAGCACAAGAGTTGTGAGATAAGAGAAGCGGAATACAAGTTTCTTAATTCTTTATGTAAAAGATGCACTACTATTTCTTGTTGGTGCTGTCTCATGATACACACAGTGCTAATGAAATCAAGCTGGACTTCCCATTATCTGTAACATTTCTTTGTCCTGTATATAGATCAGTGTTACAGGAATCAGTGAGTAATCTTAATACTTGCCAAGTTAACTCAGTTTGGGGCCAAAATGAGACAATTACACTAGCTGAAGTCGAACTCTGTCAAACTTCCTAATACTGTAGGAGTTTTTGGCAATGTTCCATGGGGACATGTCCCTGGGGGTTGGGAGCATGTCCCTAATCTCCCCACGCTCTTTGGACTTGGGAACTTTGTTGGGAATGTCCCCTACCATCCCTTGTACACTCCTAGTACTTAGGGAATTCAATGGGGACTTCCCTTGCATAAATGGGACACTCACGATACTTCGGGGTACTCTAGGACTTCCCCTACATGTCTGCATCTTTGTTGAAACACATAAAATAAAAACAACCAAAAAAGTATTTTTCTCATTTAAAGAAAGGTGATTGGGATCCTCACCTTGCCTTTTCTTCTGTATATATATTATATCCCTCCCAAACCCCATCTTTTGTTGTTTAGTTTGAGAACATTAAGGAGTTTAAAGTTGGATTTTCATAAAAAAAATGCTTTCAAAGGAAGAAAATTATGGATAACAAGGATTTTCTACCATTTTTCAAGTGCATTTCATGTCCAACAATGCATTTTTCCGGTGAAAACTTGGAGAAGCATCACTCCTTTTACAGTTCATTGACTAGAAACGTCAGACTTGCAGTTAGATTTAAACTAGGGGTTGGTTGTTTTAGTATTCCCATAGATGGTGTAGATAATTTCCTGCAGCACATAGATGCAAAAGCCCAAACAGAAGGACAATTGAGCATGACTAGTGGCTTTAGACTTTCTATTTTTTGTTTTTTAGGTTATGACAATCTTCTTTCTTTACTATTTAAATGATGGATGTAATTACATGAAATATCACTATATTTCATTTTGATTTTGACATTGATAATTTTACAATGAGAAATGCAACTTTTCTCTTGCTCTGAATAATGTTTTGCAAAGTCTATAAATATTGCCGCTTTAATTGTATTTTGATTTTTTGTATTTTTTATATATTTTATATTTGGGGTAAAATCCCCTATGTCAGAGACCCCAACATCCCCTGAAATTTGGCTGCTCTTTCCACACATCCCAAGACGTGTCTCCATGTCCCTGCATATCCAAAACATCGTGGAACATTGGTTTTTCGAGAAATGACAAGTATTTGGTAAGTTTTGAAATACTAGTTGAGATCAATCTTCATTCTTTATCATCTTGTGCTATGTTATTTTCTATAGTGGTTTATTTTGCAGAGAGAAATCCATATACATGATTTTTACAACTCAAGTCAAAGTCATTCAGAAGTCTTTATGAGCGTGTGAAGGGGGGAAATGCCCGAAAACTGATTTTTGGAATTAAAAATCAATTGGGCATGCAAATTTCTCAAGATTGCAGTGGAGGGCACACCAAACTTTTTATTCAAGTTATTTGACCTTTCCACCAAAATTTTCACTTAGATTGGATATTATTTAGCATTGTTTGGATTTTTTTGGCAATGTTTTTTCCTTTCATACAACCCCAAGGACCAAAACAAATAAATCGTAAAAATGAGAGAGGGACTCTTTGCCTACTCCTATTGCAAATTCTTAGATGGAGTGAGGTGCAATGTAATTTTCACAATAAACAAATGAGTGAGGGAATAAACCATTTAAAGTACTACTTGGAAAACACACCTTGACATGACCCTGCCTAAACATGCCTCTAGACATTTCCCATCAACCAAATGCTAGTCTAGATGCGATGCCATGAAACTAAAAAGGGGTAGAGAAAAAATTAATGGATAATATTGGGAACATTTCATCTTTTACATTTGATCCCCCTCATGCATGTCTTTCCCATTCTCCTCCTCCAGTATCTCCACATCTTCATTTTTTCGTTGTTTGTCCTCAGTTAGTACCTTAAAGCAATTTTTTCGGGTGGCAATTAGGTATGGTTTTTGGGTTAGTTGGGATGGAGTGGGGGATACCTTCTCTTTTATTTGTTTATTCTTTGTGTGGGTGGTTCCTTTTCCCACTAAGTCAATGGAAGGGTTGCCCCTCTTTGCAATCTTTAGCAAAATGTACATATTCATGGAACTTGTTTCGTTTGAACAAGAGTTCTTCGTAATCCAATTCTTGGAGGTAATACTAGTTGTTCAAATTCAACTATATTGCACCAGGTCATGATCCTTTCTCTACATCCACTTCTTCACATATTTTCTTGCATGCATACTCACTTGCCTTTGGTGTCACTTTACTGATGTATTTTTCATCATTGGTCCCTATTACCTAGAAATTTGAGTTGTCCCAAAAGATGTGTGGTGAATGCATGAGACAAATCCATACTAGTATCGCTTTGGGAACATCCTCTTTAGAGTTGAAATCTAGCTTCCAATGGTTCAAATACAACCTTTCGGGAGCATAAAATATGGACCATTTCTAAATATCATGTCATGATCTTCCTTTAACTGAAACAAAAAGACGATGTAACTATGATCACAAAGGAAAAAGGTCAATGTCCCTCGTTTTAAGGGAGCCCAGTGTTCTCTCAACCAAAATTTGATTACCTTGTTGTTTGTCCATTGCCCCATGACTTCCTAGATCAGTGCATTTTCTACAAAGTGGAGGCTTTTCTCCTGGGAGAGATTCAATTGTAATTCGAATTTCTGGAACCACTACTAACTTCGACCTAACAAATATCACTTTGCCAATTCGACCCTATTTCCCTTGATTCATTACCCTATTTCCCTTGCTTCATTGCCTAAACGACTAGGGTTGAAAATTTGCAACTTCACTCTCAGAGGCACTTATTCCTTCATTTGCAACCATGACAGTTGTTGCTTACTCGATATGATTTTGTGTGATCAGTTTCTCTTGTAACAATCACCTTAAGATTTTGGCATAGGTTAAGGTCCAAACGAAATGGACATTTGCCAGCTCCTGTCGCCGATCACCTCTGCCATTGAGTTCGTCTAAAAAATATTTTCCTTGCCTTAGCATAGCATGGTCTAAACAAGGTGAATCTAAGGAAAGCGTTCCTTTCCATCTTAATTGGGAAGGTCAATGTTGAACCTAACAAGGAGGGTTCTGAATAGGGAATTGAAATCTCAGTGTAAAACTAAAATTACTCCACAGTTAATCATTTTCTGAATAGGAGCTTGAAATCTCTATATATGGCACGGCTAATCATTTTGCCCCAGTCTAATATGGTTTTTTTGTTGAATAAATGATTTTTTTCTCAATTTTTTTTTAAAAGTAGTTTCCTTGATATTCAATTGAATCAAAGGAAACTTTCCAATACATATAGTGAAAAAACTTTCTAAGCCATTACAACAATATACTTATGTCATTTTTTAGGGGAATTGAACACAGGTGGCGAGGACAACAATCATTCCTCTCAACTATCCACGCTATACCCAATCGACAAAGGATCTTTTCCTCAATTGTATTAATAGTATATAAACTTCTATATATTGAATAGATCATTATACCAAAGGGTATACTCAAGAACCCTAAATCAGTGTTCCAAACTAAGACTGAACAAAAAACTTGGCAAGGTCGAAGAGTAAGAGTTTGGCTTGATCTTGGGAAAAAATCTGATAATACAAATATTGAAAAGAGAAAAACTTGGCAAGCCCGTAACAATGCATCTCCTATTGTCCCTCGTAAGTTGGATTAAGTGAGAAGATTTATTTGTTTAGGATTTTTTGTGTACCCATCCTCATTTTTGACTTGTAGTGTTATGATGATTATAGATGTGCAACATTCCGCAGTTGTGGCTTGAATCCTAGAACGTAGACAGATACGATGCCATTCTAGTTCTCCTTCTATGCCAGGTGTATTTGATCTACCCAAAGTTTGGATACTATAGTGTAATTTATTTGATGCTACGATGAAATTTGACCAAAATTGCATCGTTACATTACAAATGCAGGAACTTCTCATGTATTGAACAGTGAGATGAGTATTCTGTCAGTACATACATAATCATACTCATCTCACTGTTCAGTACATTTCAAAATAACTTTCTTGTATAGACAATTATTTGTCATTTGTGAATGACTTGCTAAGACCATGCTGGATAGAAATCTGAGTTTATAATAGATAATTAGTGCTTGTGCAACAGAGTTGAGGTTAGACCGTACCTGAGGATTAGATCGTCCTTCGATCAGCGTCAAGACAATAAATTTGCAGTGGTATCATGGATAAGAACGCTAATAACAACTCCCCTTATAATGATCTCAATAATATGAGATATTAGAGACAGGCTAACTTTTGAAGATTACATACCTATTTTGAAGCTTCTAGGAAAGCCAATAACTCATGTGCAATGATAAAATATTGTATTTATAGTTATAGCTAGATTGAATAATGGTTAGTATATTATGCTAAAGTTGCGACGAAGTGAGAAATAATTTGAGATGGTAATTCTAGAATTCTTTACATGGAATGCATTAAATGTCTATTCTTGTATGTTTTGAGGTGAAATCCCCTCTAGTCATTTTTGTATGGGTCCTCATATGGAGTCCTTGTTTTGAGGCTAAGGAAACATTGGAGTATGCTTCCATATTTTTTAGTAAATGTTGAAGTGAGAAGTGCTACAAGATAACAATCATGAACAACTCGAATGTTCTATAAGAGCTTCTCCTGCACTTTGCACTTTGAACTGTAATGCTCATTCAAGACATAAGGCAGTGTTTTTGAAACGTACATTAATCTGAGGTCTTTTATAAGAAGAAATGTATCCTTGCATAGGAAATGGTACCATAGTTTCGAAGCTTGATAAATTAACCTATTGTTCTAAATTGAACATTGTTGCAAATAAATACAAGACATAACTGAATTGCATCGAATCAATTAAGATCAATCGATTTAGAGTTTAATTCAACTTAAATGTGAATATATTAAGCATACTAACATCCTAGCTTGTTGCGAGTGAATCGCATGAACATCTATGGAACATTACAAGAGGCGGCGTGGCAAAGAGACCATTATTGAAGCTAGGTCAGACAAAGGAAGGGAAGGCCCCATTTACAACGACACTGCTTGCATTGTGGAAAACGACATGGCATATCAATGCGAAAAAATTTACCAGATGTGTATCAAATGATGATCGAGATTTGGGTGTCTACAACGTTATAAAAAGGTCTCGACTTTATCAGATAGCTACACATCTCGAAGTGTTCCTGTGTGCAGAGGTTATTTCTTGAATCATCCATCGAACTGACATTGAAAATAGGCTGATAAAAGATACTGAAGGGAAAACTATTGCATCGTTCTAGGCCTCAACTATACATGCATGCTATAAGCTTCCTACTGAAGAGATTCAACTCACAGATGAATGGATGTTGAAATGTCCTCTAGATTGCAGAGAAACAATTAAGAATTGGTGGGTTCCAAGTGTAAGTTTTAGATCAAGATCTGAAGATTATCCCACGAAAATGCTTAGAGCCCTTTACAACTATGTTGTAGTCCTTATGTGCAGTTTTTATGGAGAAGCAGACATTTCAACATTCAAAAAATCTTGGGTTTCCTTGCTACACACCATCAAAACTACAGTGTCACAGAGCACAAAGCATGTGCTAATGAATTACACAAAGAATTATGTTATATGGCAAAGAAAGTATATCCTTGTCTACAGGAATTCTAAGACATAACTGTTCGAATTTTGTCATTATCTGATTAGGTTAAGAAGAAGAACATCAAGCTGACAGGTGTGCACATCGCCATTGATGATCTAAATAGGTGGTCTCAGGAACATCCAGATGCACTCCGATAAGTCCCAAGGCTGATCGAAGAGGAACATCAAATGAACTATACAACCATTGCAAGGGCCCAAAGCACTGGAATTAAGTTGGAGCAAGACATAGAATACTCGATTGACACTTGCAAGCGGCTTTACTTGTTGGCAGATAAATGGATTGAAAAATGCAGGTTGCCAAAAATCGAGGATTTGGGAAATCCAAGGCCAACAGAGCAAGTCTTTGCAGAATTAGAAGAGGCCATGAATGCTAGGGAAATCTCCATAAGCATAACTCAAAGAGTAACCTAAGAAACTTTTAAAGAAACATTTTGTTGAGCCAGCAAGAGAACATAATATGTTAATTTCTTACTTTGCTATTTTGAAAAGAGACATGAAGACTGTAATTCAGAAAACCACCGATTATTCAATTACATTAGAAAGTTTTTCTTTTAGGAGAATTGAAATGATCTCCTCTTATCATAAGATTTGGACTGCCTATCTATAAAATCAAGGCTAGGGAGGAGAATAAAGCTCCAATTTTGTATTGTATAAAGTATTGCGCTAATGTATTATTAAGATGATTAGCTATATACCCAAGAGCACTCGACAAAAAAGGTTGTTACTGTTTTTAATTTTGGAGAACTACGTACTGAAATTTTAATGAAAAGAAGAGCTCGAGGCCAATTTTGTAGGGGAAGTGAGTTAGTGTTGTGTGATGTACTCGTTGATTTGTTTCTAGTTTGTGTTTTTCTATCTTCACTACTGTAAAGTTATATTATCCATATGACAAAATATTTCTTTGTGAGTTTCCATGGCATTATTTAGACTTGGACCTACTAATTCTACAAGAAGTGTCGTTCCGCATGAAAAAACATTCTTATTGTAGTAGTTGATTATTTTGACTTGTATTTACTAACATAAATACATGATTATTTTTGTAGGTTTTTGTCTTGCTGCAGAAGCTGGATAAAAATCACAACTTTGAGTAAGATGGTCATAGTACAGGTTTTTATTTTCTCTAAACAATTGATTTTTTTATTATTTATTTATTTATTAAATAGATAACACGGTCTGATTAGTGATGCAGTGTATTACTTGAACTAAATATATCACTACTTAATTATTTTAGGAGGATTCAAATTATAGAGTTAAGGAAAACAATGGACGCAATTACTTTTATTGTTTGGTCAGTGAATGCAATGGTCTACGACGTACCAAGTGTTCTACATTTAATCATCATAGAAAATAAGTATAATTTCGGGGAACCATAACATTGCATGTTGGCACGCCACGTGGCTTTGGGTACAAGCTTAGATCTGAATCCAATTTGAAAATAAATCGTTATCGAAAAAATTACGACAGTGAATATTGTTATAAGAAGAATAGAAAGACTGTTGAGACCACTGCCATTCGAAAAAATGTTTAAAACGCGATACACTGTTTTTTTAATGAAATTTTATTTTCACGTATTTTCATTAAATTATGGTTTACAGATGTATGCATTTTGTTTTCATGTTACAGGGGGTGAAGTGTGCGCAAGAGTTGAGTGCAAATGCTTTGGAACTTGTGAGAAGACGCGTTTATGAATATGACGTTCAATAAAAGGAAAAAAAAATCTGCATTAAAAAAAATGTTCACAAGAAAATCATTAAGGACAAATATTGAAGTATACTATGTAAAATGTTTAATGAGTTACCACCCGTAAAAGCTATTTAAATTTGTATTTTTTTTTGTTGAATACGAATTCAATACATCGTATTTAATAAAATCACTTATTTTTTAGCATGTTTTTCTTGCAACAAAAATTTTTGTCTACCTCCTCCTGAGGTAAAGATGATAATACCTTATCTATTGAAGAGTCACCCAGTGTACATTTTATAAGATACCACATGTTTTGTTATATAATTCTACATAATACTAAATAAAATTCCTTTTTATTGACATATTTTTTGACAATGAATGTATTTATTTGAATATATGCAGGGAAATATTGTATCTATTGGTGATCCATCTTCATCAGATATCGAGGAAAGAGTGGATGGTGTTAAATATGGGGAAGGAATGAGTCAAATTCCTATTGTTGGGGAAAATGTTGAAACTTCTTTTAATTCACCAAAGTTTGATACTTCTGCTGATCAAATTTCAAATCCAATATATGAGAAAACATCAGACGTTGAAGAAAATCAGATATTTGATAGTATTGACACAATTCATTGTTTTGAGCAAAGTTCAAAGACTTGATATGATAAGACACCAAACACCATCGCTGAATAAAACGAGAAATTTTATACTAATGACACTATTCAATGTTTCCTATGGGTAATGCTCTTGGCTAATATTTAATATGACACAAGATAGTGTTTCCTTAGGTCCACCAACTTTTGATAGGACTCCCATGGTATTAGAAAACCCATTCGATTTTTCAGTGAAATTGTAGCCATCTTGTTATAAATTTGGTGAAGATCCAAGAAAAATTGTCCTTGATGGGAAAGAGACAACTTTGTTTATTGAAAACAATTGCAGTGATGGAGATGATATAACTATGGTAAGTCGTGGGGAGGTAGAAAATGTAGTAAATGAGAGTGATATTAGAGAATCCTGTATATTGGAAAAAATAAATTTGTGCACAAATACACGCAGTAGGGGTCGCAAAATGACCTTTCTCACTTTAGATGGAGCAAATGGTGGTAAATCTAATTATCGTCACCTATCATTTTATCCACAATCTATTGCCCAAACAAAAAGGACATGCACATGTACTATAAAGAAAAATAGGTGTGAATTCTTCTTGCCGATACTTTATAATATTTATCGAGTTTTTCATATTTAAATATATTGTTTTTTGTTATGGATTATAATATCTATACTATGTTTAAAATGAAGTTATTTTTTTTGTATTGAAGTATTTTTTATGTTTCTTTGACATGTAACACTTGCAACGACAAGTAACAAAAGAGGGGGCAAGATGCATATACAACACAAGGTTCAGTTCAGTGATGGAATTTTTGAGCTTTTGGATAAGGAAGCTCATATCTACTTGTGTTTATTGAAGGACATGATGCTCATATCAATACACAAGTAGATATGAACTCCAAAAGCTCAAAAATTTCATCACTGTACTAAATCTTGTGTTGTATATGCATCTTGTCCTCCCTTTTGTTACCTGTCGTTGCAAGTGTACTCTGTCAAAAAAACATAAAAAATACTTGAATACAAAAAAAACATAAAAACAATACATCAACAAAAAAAATATATTTAAATGTAAAAAACTTGATAGATATTATTAAGTATCGACAAGAGTTCACACCTATTTTTTTTTATAGTGCATGTGCATGTCCTTTTTGTTTGAGAAATAGATTGTGAATAGAATGATGGGTGACGATAATTGGATTTTCCACCCTTCGCTCCATTTGGGGTGAGAAAGGTTCTTTTGCGACCCATGCTGCGTGTATTTGTGCGCAAATATGTTTTTTTCAGCATAGAAGATTCTCTAATATCACTCTCATTTACCACATTTTTGACTTCTCCATGACCTACCATAGTTATATCCTCTTCATTACTTCCATCGTCTTCAATAAACACAGTTGTTTTTTTTCTATTAAGGATAGTTTTTCTTGGATCTTCACCACATTTATAAGAAGATGGTTGCAAATTCACTAAAAAATTAAATGGGTCATCTAATCCCATGCGAGTCCTATCAAAAGTTGGTTGGCCTAAGAGAACATTATCTGGTGTCATATCAAATATCGGTCAAGAGCATTGCCCATATGAAACATTGAATAGTTTCATTAGTATGAAATTTCTCGTTTTCTTCAGCGATGGTGTTTGGTGTCTTATCATACAAAGCTTTTGAACTAATATTATCAAATATCTAATTTTCTTCAACAACATCTGGTGTCTTGTCATATAATGGGTTTGAAATTTAGTCAGTAGAAGTATCAAACTTTGGTGAATTAAAAAGAGTTTCAACATTTTCCTCAAAAATATGAATTTGACTCATTTCTTCTCCATCTTTAACATCTTCATCCACTCTTTCCTCGATATTTGATGAAGATGGATCACCAATAGATACAATATTTTTCTGCATATATTCAAATAAATACATCCATTGTCAAAAAAGATGTCAATAAAAGAGGTTTTCATTTAATATTTTGTAAAATTATGTAACAAAACATGTGGTATCTTACAAAACGTACACTGGGTAACTATTCAATAGACAATGTATTATCCTCTTTACATTGGGAGGATGTAGACAAATTTTTCTATTGCAAGAAAAACATGTTAAAAAATAAATGATTTTATTAAATACCATGTAGTATTGAATTCGTATCCAACAAAAAAAATACAAATTTGAAAATCTCTTGCGGGTGGTGACTCGTTAAACATTTTACGTAGCATACTCCAATTTTTGTCCTTAATGATTTTTTTGCAAACATTTTTTTTAATGCATATTTTTTTCTTTTGATTGAGCGTCGTATTCATAAACGCGTCTTTTCAAACGTTCCAAAGCATTTGCACTCAAATCTTGAGCACACTTCACTACTTGTAACATGAAAACAAAATGCACACTTCAGTAAAACATAATTTAATGAAAATACCTGAAAATAAAATTTCATTAAAAAAAACAACATACCGCATTTTGAACCTCTTTTCGAATGGCAGTGGTTTCAACAGCCTTTCTATTCTTCTTATAACGATATTAGTGTCGTAATTTTTTCGGTAACGATCTATTTTCAAATTGGATTCAGATCTAAGATTGTACCGAAAACCACGTGGCGTGTCAACATGCAATGGTATGGATCCCCAAGAATGTACTTCTTTTCTATATTGATTAAATGTAGAACACTTGGTACGTCGTAGACCATTGCATTCACTGACCAAACAATAAAAGTAGTTGCCCATTGTTTTCCTTAAGAACTCTATAATTTGAATTCTCCTGAAATAGTTACGTAGTGATATATTTAATTCATGTGATACACTGCATCACTAATTAGACCATGTTATCTATCTAGTAAATAAATAAATAATCAAAACATCAATTGTTTAGAGAAAATAAAACCTTGTACTATGACCATCTTATTTAAAGTTGTGATTTTTATACAGCTTCTGCAACAAGACAAAAACATACAAAAATAATCATGTATTTATTTTAGTAAATACAAGGCAAAATAATCAACTACTACAATAAGAATGTTTTTTCATGCGGAATAACATCCCATGTAGAATTAGTAGGTCTAAGTCTAAGTAAATCCATGGAAACTCACAAAAAAATATTGTCATATGGATAATATAACTTTACAATAGTGAAGATGACAAAACACAAACTATAAACAGTTCAACAAGTACATCACACAACGCTAAGTTACTTCCCCTACAAAAATGACCACGAGCTCTTCTTTTCATTAAAATTTCAGTACGTAGTTCTCCAAAATTACAAAAGGTAAGAGCCATTTTTGTCGAGTGCTCTTGGGTATATATCTAATCATCTTAATAATACATTAGCGCAATACTATAATGATCCTAAGCCATTATGCAATGATCATCACTGTTTTGGGTGTCTTTTTAAAAATTTTTCTGAGTGAGGTATTTCATCAAACACTTTGCTGATCTACCTTTTAGATGTGTGTATGCAGCAAATAACAGAAAGAGATAACCATGAAACATATCTCAACCATATGCAATAAGATGGACAAGCCAAAACATCTCAATTTTTCTTTATTCATAAAATAGATAAACCTGCTACAATGAAGATGTCGATCTGGAATGCTCAACAGATGGTCAAGAAGATAGACAATAGATAAGAGATACTACAAAATGCTCCCGCTAATACAAAAGATGCGTTCAAAGGTTGAATAAGAAATGAAGATCAATACAAGCAGATTTGAATGCCAAACTCTCCAGCTGAAGAATGCCACATTCTAATAGAAGACTGAAACCCTCAATAACTCTGCCCTTCTGCCAAAAGTGTCCAATCACCCTAATAAATATGTCAACTGATAGATCGAGTGATGGTAAGAACAACCCAGGTGATTGAATCTCCAAGATCCTTATCAATTTCTGTAGATCTGAAATCCCCCACTGAATGGTGCGCCCCACTGGATGACTGAAACCATAGATAATTCGACTCTGCTAAAGGAGGCCTCCAAATGCTATGAAACTCTCCAGAAATATAGATCGGGACAGTGCAAGTCACTAGGTAAAGTCTCAGGGTTAGATTTGAAGTGTAACCCCTCCAAACGGACTAGATCTGGATCTGGATCTCAAAAATGCCCTCTTTCTCTTCAATTCGCCCCACTGCTCAAGAAATAATCTGAGCCATAAAATTGTCTTAGAAAGCACTAGATCTGATGTCCAAGGCCCTGAAATGAAAACCCAAGTGATAGAATCCTCAATGGCCCTGCCAATATCCTACAACGAATCTGTCTCCAAAGATGGTGCGCCCCTCTTGCTGGAATCCCTCGACTGGTGCGCCCTCTCTCTATTTGCACATATGAAATTGATGTAGAATCCTCCTGCAACTGAGTAGATCTGGAACTAGAATGGTGTGGGAGAGTATTGTATCTYCGAGACCAAGCTTGAGAAAATATAGGTGGAATCTTTCACGATCGAATCGTTTTCTGGGGTTTGTTATGTCAAAACCCTCAAAACCCCCAATATTGGGCTCACTAGCTAGAAGCCAAAAATCAAAATAAGATCATACATGAATGAACGAGAAGAGGCCCTTGCCTTTCCTTTATACTTTTTGGCTCACCTTGTTTCTTCAAAGTGACTTTCATTTTATTAATATTTAATTAATTAATTAAATCACTTTAATTAATTAATTAACCTTTTTACCTTTGAAAAACTCCTTATCTCTCCTTGTGGCTTCCGTGGCCACTGAAAGTCACTTCTAGCCATCCCATCCTGTAGTGTTGCTCCTCCCGATTCCAATGATCTATTACACTGAGAGGTTTCTCCAAGTAATGTGTCCAAAATGACCTCTTCAGTGAATTACATTGACTTATAGCTTAAAATAGTCAAAATCATGGAAATCGTCGGAATGCAACGAAACTAAAACCAACTTGTGCGGAATGGTTCATAATGATCGAATATGATCATCAATCCAAGATGGACCCCACAATGCCTCTCAAATATCCCTGTACTCGCTCTAGCACCCATCTGGCTACTCTGGTTATCATAAATCTCTGCCTTGTGATGATATCCCAAAGTGGGGACATTAAAATTACTTTATACAATACATTCCAAAATTGGAAATATATACTCCTCCCTGGTCTTGATTTTGTAGATAGGCAGTCCAAATCTTATGATAAGAGGAGATCATTTCAATTCTCCTAAAAGGAAAACTTTCTAATGTAATTGAATAATCGGTTGTTTTCTGAATTACAGTCTTCATGTCTCTTTTCAAAGTAGTAAAGTAAGAAATTAACATATGATGTTCTCTTGTTGGCTCAACAATATGTTCTTTTAAAGTTCCTTGGGTTACTCTTTGAGTTATGCTTATGGAAATTTCCCTAGCATTCATGGCTTCTTCTAATTCTGCAAAGACTTGCTCTGTTGGCCTTGGATTTCCCAAATCCCCGATTTTGGGCAACCTGCATTTTTCAACCAATTTATCTATCAACAATTAAAGCTACTTGCAGGTGCCAATGGAGTATTCTATGTCTTGCTCCAACTTAATTCCAGATCTTTGGGCCCTTGCAATGGCTGTATAGTTCATTCGATGTTCTTCTTCGATCATCCTTGGGAGTTCTGCGGGTGCATCTGGATGTTCTTGAGGCCACCTATTTAAATCATCAATGACGATGTGTACTCCTATCAGCTCGATGTTCTTCTTCTTAACTTGATCAGATAATGACAAAATTTGAGCAACTATGTCTTGGAATTCTTGTAGACAAAGATATACTTTCTTTGCCATATCACATAATTCTTTGTGTAATTCATTAGCACATGCTTTGTGCTCTCTGACACTGTTTCTTTCCCATTTATAACATCTATTTTCTTCCTCCAGGGTCGCGTTTCGAGCCTTGTATTTTCCTATTTCTTTGGTATAGTCTCTGATATTTTTCTCCGTGGCCATTGTAAATGCTACACTAGCGGAGGCCATAGCCATATGATCTTCGCTAGTGTCTGGGACTATTGTTCTTTCTGTGGTTTTTGTAACTGGTTAAACACCTGAAATGGTAAATGTTCTTACAGTTCGTTGTACAATCTTGCCCTAGGCCCTGTCAAATATGAAAGAGTCTAGGTCTGCCACTCTGTTAGGTTTGAAGAATGTTAATCCCTCCAACCCTAGTTCTCCCATAGGGAAATGGCCTCCAGTCAATGGTCTGCTAGAAGTCTCAGTTAGGTCGGTATCAATGGGATTAGTGTCATCAATTTCCTCTTGTGCTTTTTTATTCTCCTCTTTTTTTTTCTCTCTTCTTTTTCTTGTTTGAGCTTTGCTTCTTGTTTTGCTCTTGTTCCTCTTTTCTATTCCTCTTTTTCTCCTCTTCTGCTATTGCAATTTCTTCTGCTGCTTTTTCCTTATGCCGAAGTGCTTCAGCCTCCTTCTCCAACCTTTATTTTTCAGTTGTTGCTTTAGCTGCAACTTCTTCTTTAGATTTCTTATGACGCAGTGCTTCCAGCTCCTTCTCCAACCTTTCTTTTTTTGCTACTGCTTTAGCTACAACTTTTTCTTCAGCTTTCTTTTTCCGAAGTGCTTCATGATCCTTCTCCAATCTTTCTTTTTCTGTTGTTTCTTTAACTGCACCTTCTTCTTCATCTTTTTTCTTGGCTTTTTCTTATTTAACTTCATTTTCTTGCTCGACTTTTGAGTTTTCTTTAGTCGTAGAGCTGCCTCCCCTTCTTAAGATAACCTCATCATAATTATGTACATTTTTGTATATATCCTCATCTCTCTATGTTTTAGATTCATAAGACTACTTATGCTTGCAAAGTTTACAGTGTTGGCTGACAACCTTCCGGGGATCATATCTATGAAATATTCCTACCCCAAAATGGAATGTTGCCAAAGCCTCTGCCTCAGCATGTGCCTCCTTTGAGTTCTTGAAACTGTAGGATCCCACATAGAATGGTAGTGGTGGCCACAACAGTTTTTTATATTTGGAAATGGATGTCCCAACTCCATGTACAAGGGTGTGGTATGCTACCTCCTACAACACCAGTTTGTCAGGCACAAATTTGAGAAGTACATGTGGAGGTTTGGTTGATCCGTAGATCTTGATATAAGTCCCATTCTCAAAGACAAACCAATCGTCGATTTCACTGATAGCTTCCATTGCTTTCTCTGACATGCATGGTGCTCGGACACAGAATAACAATTGGAACAACGAAATTAAGAAGTGGTTGCAAATCTTTTGATAGTGCACTCGATATTTATGCCTCCACAAGTCCTGACAATAGACATGAATAGGGAGGTCACTCTTTTTCCATCTCTAACCCATTCTTGGGTAAGCATGTGCTTGACAGACCATATCCAACATGTAGGATGACATGTGGAAATGCATATGCTTCCCCGACACTGCATGTTTTATTACTGATAGTCGCCTAGTTAAATATATGACTAGTAGTTGTGATCGTGTATAGCAAGGGAACCCAAGATTCCTTGAATGTTGAAATGTCTGCTTCTCCATAAAGTTTGCACATAAAGGCTACAAAATATCTGTAAGGGGCTTTGAATATTTTCGTGGGATAATCTTCGGATCTTGATTTAAAACTTACACTTGGAACCCACCAATTCTTAATTGTTTCTCTGCAATTTAGAGGACATTTCAACATCCATTCATTTGTGAGTTGAATATCTTCAGTAGGAAGCTTATAGCATGCATGTATAGTTGAGGCCTAGAACGATGCAAAAGCTTTCCCTTTAGTATCTTTTATCAGTCTATTGTCAATGTCAGTTCGATGGATGATCCAAGAAATAGTCACTGCACACGGAAACACTTCGGGATGTGCAGCTATCTGATAAAGTCGAGATCTTTTTAGAGCGTGGTAGATTCAAATCTCGATCATCATTTGATATCTCAGGATAAGAATCTTGATGAAACATCTGGTAAATTTCTTCCCATTGATATGCAATGTTGTTTTCCACAATGCAAGCAGTGTTGTTGTAAATGGGGCCTTCCCCTCCTTTGTCTGACCTAGCTTCAATAATGGTCTCTTTGCCACGCCTTCTCTTGTAATGTTCCATAGATGTTCTTGCGATTCACTCGCAACAAGCTAGGATGTTAGTATGCTTAATATATTCACATTTAAGTTGAGGTAAACTCTAAATCTATTGATCTTAATTGATTCGGTGCAATTCAGTTATGCCTTGTATTTATTTGCAACAATGTCCATGTTAGAACAATAGACTATTTTATTGAGCTTCGAAACTGTGGTACCATTTCCCATGCAAGGATACATTTCTTCTTGTAGAAGACCTCATATTAATGTGCGTTTCAAAAATTGTGCCTTACATCTTGAATGAGCATTACAGTTCAAAGTGCAGGAGAAGCTCTTATAGAACATTCAAGTTGTTCATGATTGTTATCTTGTAGCACTTCTCACTTCAACATTTACTAGAAAATATGTAAGCATACTTCAATGTTTCCTTAGCCTCAAAACAAGGACTCCATATGAGGACCCATACAAAAAGGATTAGAGGGGATTTCACCTCAAAACATACAAGAATAAACATTTAGTGCATTCCATGTAAAACATTCTAGATTCACCGTCTCAAATTATTCCTCACTATGTCGCAACTTTATCATAATATACTAGCCATGATTCAATCTAGCTATAACTATAAATACAACATTTTATCATTGCACATGAGTTATTGGCTTTCCTAGAAGCTTCAAAATAGGTATGTAATCTTCAAAAATTAGCCTGTCTCTAATATCTCATATTATTGAGATCATTATAAGGGGAGTTGTTATTATCTTTCTTATCCATGATACCACTGCAAATTTATTGTCTTGGAGTTGATCGAAGGACGATATAATCCTTGGGTAAGGCCTAACCTCAAGTCTATTGCACAAGCACTAATTATCTATTATAAACTCAGATTTCTATTGGTCACTCTAGGGTTATTCACAGAGCCTGAGACGTAGCTTACGAGCTAGAGTTGACAGTAGGTAGCCAGGGATGCAGTATTTACCATGCATCATGCTTCTAGAGGGCATGGGAACTACAAGTCACTACCCCATTGAGTTATTGCCACTAGATGAGAGGGGACAAATGTTGTGGACTACCGAGGAGATTGTGGGTGTCCGGGAGAGGAGACCGCGGAGCAGAATGGTCAGGGAGTACCGCATCAAGTGGAGAGATTGGTCGGCAAAGGATGCCATGTGGGAGAGAGAGCACATTTTTCAATCTCAGGGAGGGACGACTGTCATGTCCCCTCCTCCTTTGAACCACAT
>ML816755.1:42068-66063 GCA_009831015.1 Picea engelmannii | reverse complement strand
TTAAAACCATGAAGATTTTTAATACTTGCATTTGTGTAAGATATTTCAAAAGGAATGGTTACGATGACATACATTTTAACAACAATGTCACAAGAGAAAGAAAACCTTAAGAAGACATGAAACAAGCAAACAAAATGGGATGATGACTTCCTTACCTTTCATCGAGGGGGAGACAAATTCAACAAAAGATGCAACTAAACCTGGATGGAGGAAGAGAATCTATTCCATTCCATGTTGGGAAAACTATATATTGGACAGACTGGAAGATCAATCCATGGACTATAAAAAATCTCTGCACAATTGAAATTAAGGAAACATAGTGCGGATTGAAGACATGATAGACTTAAAAAATCTCAACAGAATTGAGAATTTTGATACACATTTATAGGGGTGCATACAAACACTTTAGGAAAATTAATTTGTTACAAGAATTCATACAATGATCATTCGCATATGCCTTTTAAAAAAAACCAGTTTCGTGTACATTTTTGCAGGGACCTGCATATGGAAGCCAAAATTGCAAAGTAGAATCGCCATATTAACAGTTTCTCTGCTTGTTTGAAGTTACATACATGCAGTTATAATTTAAACAGGAGAACTAAAATAACAGTTGTAGATTACAGGGGGAAGATACCGAAAGACATTTTTTCAGAGATGTAGAGGATATCTTTAGAAGCGCCCTCACCCGGACACCTTGTAACAATTGCAATTGTTTCTGCAACAACTTAAATCCATCCTCATGACTTGCCTAGACCTAGAAAGTCACGTGGTTTCCTAGACCTGGCATGCTAGGATAGACTATTGAATTTGAGTATTGATTTGCAAGTGCATGCATGGTCTAAACCTGCATCTTAAGGGCCACGATGCAATCTACCACTTCTGTTAAGAAAACAGGTGTGAGCTAGTTCTTCCCATAGATAGTTCGACATCGTGCATTACATTGGCGAGTCATGACATAGGTCAGCATGGTTGTTCGTTTACCAAAAGGTTATGTAACCCTCTCAATGGCCCTTGGTGGTGGTGCTTGCTAAACTACTTAAACTTCTAAATCAATCGCTGCTAACTCTACATCTCGACCACGAAGGTCATAATCCTTCCAGTTTATTTCGTTGCTAATGTAAATGCTATTGAGTGGCCATGAGCACCAAGGTATGGCTAATGTAAATGCTATTGAGTGGCCATGAGCACCAAGGTATGGCTAATGTAATACATCGTAAAATAATGTAATGGGATATTTGGTTGTAGTGGAGATTTCTCCTCGATGACGATGTCTCTACTATAAACTTGGTGTCTCTCTTTTATTAGTGACGTGTTTTTTATTTATCTTGATTGCTAACATGACATCATAGTCTTATTTTAATATGAATATGTTAGAGCAAGTATGGTTGCCTACGCATGCTAGTTTTGTGTAATCAATGTAAGCAAACAACTAAGTATTTTTTGCAAGTTTGAAATTAACTTTAGAGACACATGATTTTTCTCGAGGTCTCACACTTTGAGGTTAGGTATTTTAGTTTTTTCATAGCGTGTTTCATTACATAATGTAATATATTGAATGAATATGGGGTTTCAGCTTCCATGAGACAAGTACATTGGAAGTAACAAGCCACCATCCTTACACCTAGCAAGATGATGGAATTGCTAAGAGAAGCCACAAGGAAAGAAGACCAAACACTAAATGAAACGCAACACAAACACCATGTAGAATGCGAAGAGGAAGATGGAGGTAAATAACGTGATTGAGGCAATGAAACCACAAGGGAGAACTTGGTAAAATGACAACAAAATTGTCAATAAGGAGAGGCCTTGGTCACCAATTAACTGTTTTGAGATGACTTGCAAGCCAAAATTAGCAAGTCCCACACGAGGAAAAAGTGAGGAGACCGAACGAATTTGGGGTTTCCCACTTCCATGAGAAGAGTCACATGGATTTTTTACAGGTCAACATCTGTACAACTACCAAAAACATGGGGTTTCCAAGACAATCCACAAGGCAAGAAGACCAAACACTAAACAAACTCCCCTGTCTAAGGAAACAAACTTACCTAAGAATCTTAGAGTAAAATTATAATGGCCACAAGTGAATTCACATTCAAATATTCAAGAGCTAAGTTGATCATTCATGCTCAAATTGAAATTGAAGATAAAAATTATGTGATTCTCATTCATATTCATATAGGAAAAATTATGTGATCTAAATATTTGTGTGTGAGGTCCCCCAATTATACATGCTACTACAATGCCTACCTTTCGAAAAAAAAAAAGGGATAGGAAAAAATAGATCTTTCACAAGCCTTACTATTACCTTCTTTACATACAATTGTTGCATCAAGTATGAGAGAATATGTGCCCGACCACCTAGATGTAGGTGTATCATCACGTAGAAGTTGTACATGCAAAAAACTAAAAGACGGTTACAAACAATTTAAAGTTATGTTTACCAAAAATTTGTCAATTGCAAAAATAAATACACAATCAATAAAATTATAAAAACTATGTTGTACTAACCTCATCCAAGAAACTAACCCAAATAGGATCCTTTATCCGACCATGACAAGTATGCCTATAATGAGAGCATCAATGCGGAACAACTGCATTGGAACAAGAATGACCAATTTGGCAAGATTTCATGCATGCTCTAAAATCAGGCCTAAAGGCCCTACACATGGTGGTCTAGCATCATTAGATGATCATGGCTCTCTACGTGAAGTTGCCACAGATGCGCTATGTTGAACTAGATTGTGCGTCAAGGACGATATCACAATACTAGTGGCCCAAACACTGTCTTGAAGTTGAGGTGGGTGGATGGGGGGCGCTATCCATACATGTAGGAGTAGGTGGCCCTCTCAATATGTTACTTATGGTCATTGCTTGATCCTACGCAGAGCCAACACCACCTCCCTGGAATACACCAATGTCAAAATAATTGACATGGAGACCCAAAATAAACTCGGCCCACAATTTATGAAGAAAATACAAGGGAACATCCCTGTTATTGCAGGGAGGTTTATCAAATACCATAAACCAACGACCCATCTAGTGGTCTTTCTGTGGCTGGAAATGTGTACCAGTCCATGCAAAGATGCCTCTTTCTTGGATCAAGGGCTTGGTTGGTTCTAGGCTTAATAAACAATTGAACAGTCATCTCTTTGGTTATATGCAATTTTTTCACATGTCCCTTAGTAATGTTAGGTGAGTATTACTCTCTCATCCTAGCCCTATATTCAGATATATGAAATAATTGGCCGCGGGCATGACCAATGGAAGCAACAATGTTGTCAAGTGAAGTGACTAATGAAATATGGGATGACTCTCCAATGTTCCTAAGCTTGCTTGCCAATCTCTGTATATGGGTCTTATGGGGAGATAAGGTTTGGGCATGGATCAAGATTTTGTTCTATACAAACAAAATAAAAGCTACAATTAAAAATTAACAATTTTTTTTTTTTTTTTAATTTATATAAATTTCTATAATTTAACAAATATAAAAATTAGATTTCAAATCAAATCTATCTAGAAGTGAGAGCTTCTCTCTATAAAAATGTAGAGTTCCAACAATGCCAATGTCCCTCCCACTTGTCCTTACCGAGATTAGGTCGGCTTAGCGGAAGTGCACTCACGATCGGAGACAAGAATTAGAGAAAAGTATCGTAGGTTGGGGAAAAATGAACAACGTGGTCATGTTTTTTGAGAGGAGCATTCATGCACGAGTGATAAAAAAATGTGCACTTGTTTTTAACATGTGCATGTTATTTATTTAAAAAATGACGTGGAAATTTGGTTGAATAAAGGTTGAATCTATTTAAACCAGAACGTGTGCACATTCATGGAAAAAGCAATGGGTGCATGTTTCATTTTTATCCTTTTATTTCGATATCTCACTTTTAATTAAAGTCTCACTTTTAATTAAAGTAACCTTCTCAGTTTATTTTGATATATTTTTTCATTTTTTCTTCTTTTATAATTAAAGTAATTTTTGGATCTATTTTATTTTAAAAAGTGGTTTCATTTTTTTTTCTTTTATTTCAATCTCTCAGTTTTAATTAAAGTGACCTTTTAAAAAGTGGTTTTGTTTTTTCCTTTTTATTTCAATATCTCACTTTTAATTAAAGTGATCTTTTAAAAAGTGGTTTCGTTTTTTCCTTTTATTTCAATATCTCACTTATAATTATCTCACTTTTAATTAAAGTGACCTATTAAAAAGTGGTTTGGTTTTTTCCTTTTATTTCAATATCTCACTTTTAATTAAAGTCTCACTTTATATCGATATGTTTTTTCATTTTTTTTCTTTTATAATTAAAGTAACTTTTGGATCTATTTTATTTTAAAAAGTGGTTTAGTTTTTTTCCTATTATTTCAATATCTCATTTTTAATTAAAGTCTCACTTTTACTTTTAATTAAAGTGACCTTTTAAAAAGTGGTTTTGTTTTTTCTTAAAAAATCACATTTAATTAAAGTGACCTTTTAAAAAGTGGTTTGGTTTTTTCCTTTTATTTCAATCTCACTTTTAATTAAAGTCTCACTTTATATCGATATGTTTTTTCATTTTTTTTCTTTTATAATTAAAGTAACTTTTGGATCTATTTTATTTTAAAAAGTGGTTTAGTTTTTTTCCTATTATTTCAATATCTCATTTTTAATTAAAGTCTCACTTTTAATTAAAGTGACCTTTTAAAAAGTGGTTTTGTTTTTTCTTAAAAAATCACATTTAATTAAAGTGACTTTTGAATCTATTTTATTTAAGAAAATTGAAAAATCAAATCTCACTTTTAATTAAAGTGACCTTTTAAAAAGTGGTTTCTTTTTTTCTTTTTATTTCAATATCCCACTTTTAATTAAAATTTCACTTTTAATTGAAGTTACGTTTTAAAAAGTGGTTTCGTTTTTTCCTTTTACTATTGAAAAATCACTTTTAATTAAAGTGACGTTTGGATCCCCCCTGGATGGGGTGACACGTGGCGATGCCTTGCCACATGGCTCAGCATCCAGCCACGGCTTAAATGCTGATGGCCGCCACCCATCCTCTCCGCATTTACGATGGTAGCTGGCCATTACAGTCGTTATACAGAGGAGGGACTCCTCCCTCGCACGAAAGCTCTCACTCAAACCACATTCAACATGACAGGGTTAATGGGAAGCCGGGTGAATTTGTCATTTGGTTATTCGAAAATTCGAGAGCCCGGACAGAGCTGGTTCGCTCTCGTTTTGGACCTCCTCGTCGGTCAGGAGCTTTGGTGCAGCTCTGGTTCCCTCTCGTCTTGACTCACTTTCGTTTTGATACAGCTTTGGTTCCCTCTCGTCTTGGCTCACTTTCGTTTGGGAGCTCTGGTGCAGCATTCTCTTTGTTTTTTTATCCACCTCTCATCAACAATGACAAGGAAACGTGGCAAGCCTCGTCGAGGCTCGGCTTGGTATACCCACAAAGAGAAAAGGCAAAGGAGGAAGAACCTGGAGCGTGCATTGTCGATGACGACTTCCATTCTCCGGCAGAGGGCACACGCTGATCAATTGGCACTTCGTGCCATTATTGTTGAGCCTGGGACAGAACGCAACATTCATACCATGGCAATTGAGCCTGGAAGCAGTTTGGAGGGAGGCGCTGCAAACGAGTTTCCAACCTGCTATGTTGGCGAAGCGTCGTACCTGGAGGACTTAGCGAGCACCCTGGAACCCCAAAGCCATAGTGCCGGATATACAGGCTGGTAGCGGTCCTAAAGACGAGTCGGCAAACGAATTCCCTGTTTGTATTGTTGAAGAGATACTGTGGACTGGTGACTACAGTCCCACTAGCCATGCTAAGAAGGCAATGAACGTGGACGAGGCTCGGGACAATGCATGCCTAGAAAGGATTGTGGACGAGACCAGAGTAGGGATGAAGGTGGATGTGGCTAGCATAGGTCTGAACGTGACCGAGGCCAGCACAAAGAGGAACGTGGAAGTGGGGAATGAAACCTTCGACGAAGCAGGTAATCATGACTTGCATGGTCCACTCCTTCGTGCAGAGCATCTGGCTCTGGTGTTTGAACTCCGAGGCCACATGGAAAACCAGGAGCATAGAGCCCTCCTCGTGGGACAGTGTCTGGACTTGCTCCTTGATGCGTACTCCAACGCTCCAACAAAGAGGGGCTAACTCGAGCAATTAACATGTCATCAACATATGTAAGTATTGATAGAATTGTGGGTTGGTCACTGGGGTCCATATTATTCCATTTCGAGAAACAATGCCCATTATTTTCTCTATGACAACGAGTACAAATGTGTCCATTTAGAGATGGGCGAGTAGGAATGCCAGGATATGATTCCATACATGTAGTGCATGTATGTATGTTAGACAAGGAATCAATACGTTTTCAGAAAGAGTGGGAAGCATGTGTATGGGGTTGAGGTTGTAGAACACGTGTTGGTAATTCCACACAAGGTTGGTTTTGGTTTATAAGTGAAGTCTCTCTAAGTTTATCCAATTTTTTTTATATACAATATATATATATATATATTATTATTATTTAATTTTTTTTATTCAACATATTTAATTCGACGTTGTTCATTTTGTTGGACCCTAGATGTAGATAGAGGAGTGGAGATTGAGTTAGTGGTTTCTGTATTAATAGTGTAATTGTTCCATCTATTTTTTTTTTTTTTGTTTATTTATGTAGCATGAAGTGTATGGCGTTGGAGATTGTATAGAATCTTGTTGGGAAGTTGAATTTGTGAAGATGTTATGTGTAAAGTATTTGATAGCATGCATTGTTGAAAGAGTTCCATGCCTTTCTAATGATCTTGAGAGACCTTCACCAATGGTGTTTGTTGTTGTAGTTGATAATATTGGGGCAATTCTTGTGTTAGATGAAATTTCCTATAAGAGACAAAAATAAAAAAATTGTAGTTAGAATTCAAAGTGCTTGATATCACATTTTGTATGTTTGATAGCATGTTTTTGTAAGCATATTCTTAAAATAGTTATACAAACAATAGTTTTTTTTTTTAATATGTTTTAAGTGAATGCATAGGTTGGATTTCTACCATACAAATGTTATAACGAATATAAAAAAAATCCAAAACAAAAAAAGTTTATATAATATGTATATGCACAAAAGCAGGGAAATTACAAGTTGGTGTTTGAAAAAAACAACCATAACACTTTGGAAGCACTATTTATCCAACAATTAAGGGACCGAGATGTTCTCTTTTGGAAGCACTATTTATTCAACTATTTATCCAACAATTATGCGATCAATTTTATCACATGCAATCACGATGCTTTTGATTTGTTTTTTATTTTAAAATGTTTCTTTATGCACTACAAGTTTGAACAAGTAGCTATGAAAGAACAACTTTCCAAATATGTCAGTGATTTTTTTGGTATTTCCTTCGTATTCGTATTCATATAACTTCTCTACAGAAACACCTATAAGTTGTTCGACAACTTCTTGAAATGCTTTAACATTGATCTTGCTTGTTTGGTCTTCAATGCTAAACTGAAAAATGTACCTGTACTCACATTCAAAACATGTTGATTGCACCTTTGGCAGTTCCAGACATCATCTTCAATAGGGGTGATCTTTTTTTCGCACTTTCGATCTTTGAATGTAAGGGAGCATGCAACATACAACAAATGTCTGTATTTAAAGAAGAAAAATTTGCCTCAACCAAAATGAATGTAGGGTCTGGACCTTTACCAATTCCCTTATTTTCCATGTCAACCAAGTGTTTTTTAATAGAAGGGTGCCCTCCTGAATCTCCATGTGTAGATAAGGAGTGCCAAGGTAGATCTGTTAAAGGGTTATCAAACTAGGCTCTGAAATCTTGGGCTTCTTTGAGAATATGATTGATGGAAAATTGGGATGTGAAGGTTGTGGTAATTGATATCCTATCAAAGTCAGTTACTTTTACTGCTTTCAGAGCGATTATTGGAAAGGTATTTGAGATAGAATATTGGTGTAGATTATGTTTGTTGCAAAAGACTCCCCATAATGTGACCTCTATACTACACCCTGACATGTCTTTTAGTTGGAGGGTTCTCTTATGTGTTTCTATTCCATTCCAAATTAATAGGAGTGAAAAGAAAGTTGTGTTTTGATATTGAATGATCATCCTCTAAACAAACTTCAATGGTCGAGGTAATATCTAGAGTTATTTTCCAATCATTTTTTAAATGATTGAATTCTTTTTTTGCAAGCTTGATGTACCATTTTGAGATGATGTAAATTATTCCAATGTCTATGGAAGGATGGAAATTTGTCGCTTGGATGTTGAAGCAGGGAATGCAGATTTCACCATTTTTTGCATCAATAACATCGAAGCTAAATACATGGCCAAGTCCTTTAGCATTGGTGAATGTGCGTAGATCAGTTTTTGAAAGTACTCTGACTTTTAGAGTCCAGTCCTTTAGGGATGCATGCAAAGATGCAATAGGTGTAATTTTTGGGGGTGTATTAGGAGGTTCTAAAGGTCGTTTTGTAGAAGAACTTACATCTTCTATCAATGTTGGTGCACCAACAATGTCTGCTTGAAAAATATGCACTTGGATTTCATGCACTATCAAAATCCTGCAGAAAGAGTAAAAACAATGTAAAATTAGCACTTGCATTATTGGTAACATAGTAGAGAATGTAAAATGTGGTTGGTGTGTGTGATGCATGTAAAAATTAAAGTAATGTGTAGAGGGAAAATAAATATAATAATTGTAGAAACTATAACTAATCTTGGGCCATGTGAAGAAGGTAAAGTGAAGACATACTTGTTGTCTTGGATAGATCTACAAGTGAAGTCCTGTAGTTCAACCAATGACCCTATTTTTTATTTGAGATGACATGAAATAGTGACCAAGTGTTGAGGAAAATAAGCTTCATAATGTATTGGCTCCATCAGATAGGACTATTGAGTAACGGTCTTCTAATGTTAATTTAAAGTCCACAATTTGTATAGTAGGACTGAAAATAAGCTCTCCATTTCCAATCCTTGTAAGTGATTTTGTTGTCAAAGTAGATGCCATACCTTTGATATTGTTTTTTAAAAGTGGAAGTACAAGGGAACTGGAATACCACATAGGGAAAAAACAAGCAAGGAATGTAGTAAGTAAAATATAATGGATACAAATGGAATTAAAGGAGAATACATATGTGATTAGAGGAAAAAAATATGTCTTGAAGTATTAACAGATTTGTTGATGTATGGTTGTAATTATTTGAAAAAAAAAATGTATGTACTTTTGTAGCGATTAAGAAGGAATAAACATGAGATGATAGGAAAAGAAAAGCATGACATAGTAGGAGGGGAAATGTAAAACCTAAAAAATGTCAATATATGTTATTATGTAAGGAAAGACGTTTAAGAAGGAATAAACAATGTTTTTTTCTATTATTTTTTAAGAATGTTGTTCACATACAATCTACATAAAAATAATTCTATTTATTATTATTCACATAAAATTTAAAATCTGTACACGAGGGATGTTGACATGCTTACAAGTAGGAATATTATGTTATATAAAAACAAACTAAAGTAATAGAATATAGTTATGTTCAGAATTTAGAAATAGTCACTGCCTTCAACTATGCGTTTTTTTTTTTTTCTAGATTCCTCAACATGAGCTTTAACATAGCCCTTTCATCAGCTTCAACTATCCTTTTAATGGGTTTTTGCTGGTATGATTTTAATACCACTAATTGTATTTGCTCTACTTGTACTTGCTTTAGTAGACCGGCCAACATGAGCTTTAAGACCATTTTGAGCTAATCAATGTTTTGGTTTATGTTGCAATGCATCTTGCACACTATCATAGATTATTCAAAAGCCTTTAGAGAATGAGCTAGTTGTATGAAAATAAGAGATGAATATTGTTTGTGTCTCAGAAATACTAAATTTTTTGGCAAGTTCTTCTTTCAACTCTGGTCTTGAAAGGCTCCCCCTGCCAGGATGAATAACACAGATTTGAAACTGTCTTCTATGTTGTTGGAGGTCATAAAAAGAATGTCGAATGCAAAGTGTATGTCGTGCTAGTGCGTTCGCCATTGCTATGTATGTTGGTGAATTTGCAATGAGAATGTGTCTATCTGAGATACTCTCAAGAGAATGCAAACATCATAGTTAGTTTTTTCTTGGAAATGCTAAAAAAGTGTTATTACTGTCCATACTTTCAAAATAATATAAACAAGTTCAAGCAAAACAATAAAGAATATGGAAAATAATTGATATAAAAAATATGTTTAATGTGTAAATAGAAAAATGGAAATAATTAATGTGTAAATAGAGATTTCATGGAGTGAAGTTGAGATGTAGTGGAAAAAATATTCATAGATTTCCTAAAGTAACAAAAATAACCTAATAGTGTTGGTAATGTTTATAAATATTCAATGTGGCCTAATTCATATTAAAATATATAACCTAAGATGGATAATAATGTATATGATTGATGGCGGGTCCCTCATTAAATGGGGTCAAGGAAATGTCCATTGTTAGTCTACCATCCAACTTGGGATGTGTAAGGAGGGCTTCATAAGTCCACACAACCCTTACTCTTGACGTAAGATAACATTTCTCACCCATTAAATTCTGAGTTTGAGTAACAGTGCCAAATGCTACTCTATAATGTTTCCATCAATCTAATAAAGAAGAAAAAAATAATGACTATTTATGTTCCATGTTGATTATGTGAATATTGAAGAGTTTGAACAAAAATAAGAATGTATGGATTAAACATATATAAACTTAATGTAAGAAATTTTAACATATCAACATTTGATATAATAAAACAAAGGATAATAAAATAATATTTGAATTTATATAAAGTATATTTAACATTGTGAACAGGATAAAATCATATAGAATAAAGTATAATTTTTTTATGCTAGTGAATGAAACAATATGGAAATGATAAGAGCAAGTAATTTTTAATGTAAATCTATCAAAATATATTTCATGATATACATAAATAGATAAAAGATTGTTTAATGTTGAAGGGTATATATATCACGGTTAGGGAACATAAGTTGGTACATGTAGTTGGAGCATAAATTCTTTGCCTAGTATATGGGATGGTAACTCGAAGGAAAGTAATCTATCAAAGGAAGTGGTTGATATACATAAATAGATAAAATATTGTTTAATGTTGAAGGGTAAATATATCACTGTTAGGGAACATAAGTTGGTACATGTAGTTGGAGCGTAAATTCTTTGCCTAGTATATGGGAAGGTAACTTGAAGGAAAGTGGGAAGGTAACTTGAAGGAAAGTAATCTATCAAAGGAAGTGGTTTAAAGGAGAAAAGTAAGGGCTAAAGATAAGAATGAAAATGGAGGAAGATATTGGGCAAAATTGGTTAATAATTTTTTAATTAGATGGACACAAAAATTGGATATCAATAGATTTATTCTAAAAATTATGGAGAAAAATCCTATAACATTATTTCAATTCAACACGGGAGTCCGACAAAGAGGTCATGCCTCTTAGAAAAATTAAATCCTTTCATAAAACATTATCTTATTATTTAAATCTTATAAAGTATAAGTATTAGTGATTAAGTGCACAGTTGTAGGTTATTGAATATTCAAATATTTAGAACCTTTTGTTATTAGTAGAGAAAGGGAGTTAATTTACAAAAAATAATTATAACTAATTTCATCAAAATTTATAGGTTTTGATTTGTTAATTGCAAAGAGAGTGATTAGAATCATTTATAATCCCTTATTTGGGCCATTCTCTTAATTTTCTTTTAAATCTATTTCAATTGGAAAAAAACATAGATTTAATTCATCTTAAATTGGATTTATATTAATATTTCTGGAAAATAATTATATATATATATATATATATATATATATATATATATATATATAAATTTACATTTAATATTTTAGCGAAGAATTTCCCTAACATGATATTATTAAAATTAAATCCATTTGATTTCCTATGTATCTCATATTTGGAACGATAATGTTAAGGTTGGACAGTTTGACATGGAAGCTTAACATTTCATATATATATATATATATATATAAAATTTTACATGACATGATAGGTATCATATAATCAAAGAAATCAATGAATGACAAAGCTCATCTACTAAGCACCAATGTGGGCTATCACCACACACTAAGGGTGAATTATAAATAAATGTAATTCCCACCAAAGGATCATGATGTTGAGCTTAACTACTACTAGATAAACATTAAAAAGTTCTTAAGTGGATCTCAATGTTTCAATAAATACATATATTCACCCCATCTTAACCTTTTTATAATTAGTAGAGTTCATTGCCTAAATAAATATGCATGTTTGGTCTATCTTAACTCTTCACCTTCCTCAATTAAATCATCTTCCTACTTGTTATTGTTGATTTTTTGGCTCACCCTACATCAAGTTTCCCTTTGTACCGTATCAAATTAAACTATTAGTAAATCTAATTAAAATTGTAAATAGACTTTGAAGAGCATAAGATTTGTTTCCCTAAATCATAACCAAGTGAAAACTATAGTGGTAAACCACTAAGCTTGTCAAAAGTTTGGAATAAACAAATACTTTGGGATCCTATATTTTGTTAAAATATGGAGACTAGATATCTTTTGGCATAAATAAGATATTTTATCCATAAATATGTACATGGGATTACAATGATCTTAGGTATACAAATATAAAATATCTAGCTTATCACATTGTATTATGTGGACCTTATATATAATGCATAAAATAAATTATTATTGAGAAAATAGTTTTATCAATTAAATTTTACTCACTAATTTACTTTAGTTCACTTCATACCTTAAAATTTTCAATGAAAAAATTGATTGTGATAATTAAGCAACATGTTTCCTTATATATAAAAAAGAATTAAGATAATTGAATTCGTTTTTAGATCATATTAAAAATTTTAATTAAACTCAATTTTATGTCATTTTCCAAAATTTAAAAAAGATTTCAACTTGATTACATTCAAGCTAATATTCCATAAAAGTCAGCATTAAAACTAATTTTAATAAAATCATATACCTACATGTAAAGCCTTATCTTAATTATGTAAAGAAGATACAAATTCCATATAGCAATTTAAATTGATGCCAAGACACCAATTACTATTGCTTTATTTAAAAAAACATTTATTTTTTTTATTACAACTTATCTATTTAATAAACAAGGTAAATAAGTGGGTTCACCTCCTTCAAAAAGGAAAAAAGTTTTAAAAAAACAAACAATTTATTTCGAGCTTATCATTTGAAAAATAAAAGAAAATCAAAATAAAAAAGTTTTAAAAAAACAAACAATTTATTTCGAGCTTATCATTTGAAAAATAATAGAAAATCAAAATCAAAGGGGAAAAAATCAAAATTCAATTTCTTTTTGTGATTACACCTTCTCATTAGTTGCAACTTAGCGAAAACAAATACAAATTCTATATGACAATTTAAATTAATATCAAGAATCCAATTACTATTTATCCATTTAAAAATCCATTTAAAAGACATATTTTTTTAAAACATTTTCACCTCTTACAAATGCCAAGCTCTAAAAGACATTTTTTACTTAAGCATTTTCACCTCTCATAAATGCCCAACTCTAAAAATATTGGATACAGGAGATAAGAATCAAAATTCACCTTGCAAATATGCAAATTTATTACTATTATTATTATTATTATTATTATTATTATTATTATTATTATATATATATATATATATATATATATATGACAAATTGTTTATTAATTAAAATAAATTGGATTTTTAAAATAAATTATTTTTTTTTGGATATTTACTGAAAATTATTCTTTAATATGTAAACATCCTCTTTCAGGATTCGAAGACTAATATATTATGGCCGTTGTCAAGTTTCATTTGAACAAGTTATATATATATAATAGTTAAAAACAGGGGTTTTGTGGGTTTTTTGACTGGAATTAAGCAATATAAATCTTAGTGAAATCACACATTTTTCTATTGTGTAAATTGCATTGTTGAATGCATAAATGGATTCATCTTCCTGAATAACTCATGGAAGACTTGGTTTATAGAGATCCACCATGTTAATCTACGTTCCAACAATATTTAACCAAATTTTGGACAAAATTGATTTAAAAATATTAAAAAGAAGGTATATATTTTCCAATGTAAAAGTAAATATATTTTCCAATGTGAAATTAATTTGCTTATGGGGTGAGTTTACTTTGCATATTGAAATGAGTTCATGAATCTTGAGTTTTTCTACTAAATTTCTTTACAAAATTATTCTAGCGACAACATCAAAATTATTTCTTTACAATTCATTATAACGAACTTCACCCATTTCCAAAATTTTAAAAATAAGAAATCAAAGTTTAAATCTTGTCATGTTAAATTTATTATACAAAGTAGAACTTTTCAATTCACATAGAAACCATATTTAAGATATTATTTATATATCATTAAAATGTAATTTATAATTATTATTGGACATTATGACAACAAATATATATAAAAAATTCTAAATTAAATTTATATATATTTTAAATTAAATATATATTTAAATAATAAAAAAATAAATTTAATATATAAAAAACAAAAAAAAAAAAATTGAGTCGTGGGTGAGGGACTTATATGTTAGGTCGCTAAATCTAAACCTATGTGAGGAGGCGTGAGGTGTATTTTGAAAGCAGCGGCTCAAGGAAAAAGCATATACGTCTTCACCACAATAACACTCGATTGACACATTGCTAACTGCATGAACCATGACGTCCGAATGGATAGTTGGAGTGATCTGAATATGGACCTTCCCTTGCTCCACACTCTTCCTCCTTAAGCTCTCTTCTTCCATATGCTCATCTGTGTCTGAACCCTGTCACGAGTCAATTGAGCCCAATGGATCTTGGATGGTTGCCTTGAACGTCTTTATTTATTGCTTCTTTCTCTACAATGGTTGGCCTGGTTGTTTCACCGTTGGATTCATGGAGGGGTCTGTTGCGTGCACCATTATTCCCAAAACCCCAACTTCCAAACCCTAGCTTTACATTGCCATTTAGACAAGTCAGAATGATGGGAGGTGGCCCTCGCATGTTCCCTGACAGAGTGACCAAATGGTAGTGGAAGAGAATGCAAGAGAAGAAATCCAAGCAACTCCTCAAAGCTCGCCTCCTGAGAGAACACTAACCCTACGAAATGCGGAAGCGAGCAGAGCTCAGAGCAGCCACAACCAGTCTTGAAAATCCATGGGAAAAGCCTGCCCAAGCCCCCACTTTGTTCGTCGTTACGGTTGACCAACAACTTAAGGCCTTGGCCGACAGGTTTCAGAAGCCCGGAGGAATCGATCTCTGGATCGAGAAAGACAGACCAGAAAGCCTCGCTTTTGATGGGAAGCCCCACGCCTTGGTCAGCTACCACCAGCCCCAAATTCAATCTAGGGTATTAGTGTCGACCAAATCATTACAACACTGGAGTCCTATAAATAGAATGCAAAAGCAAGGCGTGGAATTGGCGAGAGATATTATGAGAGAAGAGTTTTGTTCAATGCAGAAGCCATTACGACTTAGTTTCTTGACTGATATCCTAAACTTGTTGCAGGTATGTGTATTTTCTCTCTTTTGCATTTGTTTATTCTTAAAAAAACAGTTTCAGAGCAGATTTATTTTGAATTTGAATGTGCGAAGCCTCTGCAAAAGCAACGCATGATTTCGGGTCTCTTTGAGATGATGAAGATTGCCCTTTTCGGGAATTTCACAACGTGCGAGACAACTTAAAGTATGGATACAATCAACTATGGTATGATTTATCACCAAATTAAAGCTTCTCATTATAAAGGATATTGAATTAGCCTGTTCTTTTTTTGGTGTTTCTTAATACTACTCGACTAATTGTTTGTGCATCGTTAGGGAAAAGCAGAAGGAGCATGTTTAGGGAAAAGGAGAACGAATACAGTGAAGGCTATCATTCCTGCATGCATTTCGTCTCGTGAATCTGTAATGAATTTTAAAGTAATTGATTAATTTTTGTGGTGTTCTCAAGCTTGCAAGTTTTTCAATAGCATTGATGAAGTAAATATAGATTACAGTCCCAAGTGAGCATGTTCATGTAGTTATTTCTTGATAATAAATAGATTATTCATGTATTCAGTTCGTGATCATCAATAAATTATTTTCATTGCAGTTTCGTTCGAATTTTTTTTCCTATTTTTCTATGAAAAAACATTTTTCAAAATCTGTAAATGTTGAAAAAGAAAATAAGATTAAACGATACACGTATATATAAATGAAAGATGCCATGAAAGAAAATAAGATTACAAATTTATATATGTAAAATTCATTGGGCTACCTGATATACGTAGGCGGGTTTGCAAAGGAACAAATGAAACTAAGCGGAACTGATCTTCAAAGATATCACACTGATCTTCAAAGCTATCAAACGGATCAAGAAGAATGTATACAGAGTAAAGGTTTGATAATGCAAATGGAAATTGTCCATTCAAGAGTCTTTATATAGAAAAATGGAGAAGATCATACGACCGACTTCTTGATTGTGTGTAGTAGTTACACTTCTTAGATGCTTCCAGGCTGATATTTGATTGTGTCTTCAATTGCATCAGGTATATTTAAATGTGTTTACAGGAGTTATAAATGTTGACAAATGCGGACAATGGAAGTTGATGGGTTAGTAAATGGTGCATGAAGGTCGTGTATCGTGAGGGAGTATGTGTAGATATAGAATCATTTTTTCAATCTATGAATGTTATTGAAAGAGCTTATGATCATGAATTTGTATAAACATTATATATGAATAAGTATATATGTTTAGAGGGACGGTTAGATTATCTGGAGGGTTCAAACCTTTATCATATTATATGATGTCCAACACTGTGTGTTGAGATTGCAAATCATTTACTTATTTACTTTTCCACTAAACTTTATAATTGTTTTGTCTTGTAATCTGCATTAATTTTTGTGGCATTTGATTAAAAAAATCGATCAACTGATCAATATCGAAAACATGTCTGTTACGTTCACTTTTTTTTATGGTATTGATATGAAATCGACTTATTAAAAATAGTCCCAGCCAGTTTGAACATAAATGTTTCCTTTGGATTCATGTGCATTTCCTTACAGGTACAAGGGAGTCTTCAAGTTTATTGGTTACGGCCGAGAGGGATTTAGATTCTCGATTCTCCATTGACAGCTTATGTAGCAACACAGCGGAACTGGCCGAGAGATTTCGTGTCTATGCCCATAACAATGCACAACATAAATGAACTTCATGGTGCCAAAATGGATTGGTCATCGAGGACATTTCCAGTCAAGGGAGGAGATCCAAACGGATGGAATTTTTGGAGAATTTAACGTCGGCCCGAGTTTCAGTAGATGCGTCCAACGATTTGAGCTCTGATCTCTTTGGTTTAGAATTCCTTGGCACTGGCCCCTTTGCAGGTGTATGGTTTTCTGTGGATTAAAAGAAATTTTTCAGATCACTACGGACTTTTGGAAAAAATGTGAGATTTTATTTGTGAGTTGGATTCAAGAGATCTGGTGGAATTTCTTTGTTGTGTCATCACATTGTGAATTCATCCTCAAATTTTAATAGTAGATGAAGAACTGTATGCCGTAGGAACGAGGAATATGCCACAGAACATGACAGAGATTACAATAGTGTTTTCATTGTACGTGGCAGTGTTTAATTGGGTGCAGAATGTGTCAATAGGTGGCAATGTTTAATTGGTTGCGGAAAAAAAATGAAAAAGCGAGAGAGAACTCTCCTTAAAAGAACGCCTTTGGCGTAATTAGTTCAAATGAAGTATTTTATTTGATTTTAATAAAAAAAAATTATTTAAAAAAAATTAATTCATTTTTAATAAAATTTATTTATTTTTAAAAACAATTAGATATTATATGTTGCATTATTCATCCTATATATATATATATATATATATATATATATATTTTTAATAATTTCTTATTAAATTATAATGATGATGATGATTAACTTCCACTGAGACCAAATTGGTCTATTGGACCTTAAGCGGGTAAGTGATTATTTGCGATTCTTTAGAATTTTGTTTTTGTGCTCTAAAAACATTAAGAGAAGCTTTCCAAGATCACCATAGTCTTGTTGAGTTAAGAGGTTAGGAAGGTTGGTAGTGTGACAAATATTTTGAAAATGAGATCTAATATGAGTATAGGTTGGAGAATCTAAGAGAAACTGCTTTTCATCTTCAACTTTCTTTGTGTCACACTCTTTCATCCCATGGCGTTTTATGAGTTTTATGAATTGACCAACACCCAATTTCACTATGGAGCTCATGATTATTTGTTCTTATCTTAGCAATGCTTATTTTTTTCTTTACACTTGGCAATACAGATAAAAAAAATTGATCTTCTAGATTAGGGTTGATTACATTCTTATAATACCTTAATTTTCTTTTTTGCTCTTTATCACACAACATTTTCTCCTTAACTTTTGATTTGACAATTTTTTAATAGTATATTTATTCTGCCAAATGGTGTCTTCCATAATTCCCCAATAGTTTAATCAAGTTTGAGCATCTTTATGACATCCTAGCTTGAGTCAATGATGCTCACGACTAGATTTTAAAGCAATTTTGAAACAAAATATATTCAATATATTTAAAAGTATATAAAAAATAAATTATACTAAATTGAAATCTATTTCATTAATATATAAAATATATATTTTTGAATCTTACATATTTAGATTTCTTATCATTGTGTTATGATTTGAAAGCATTAAAAGTAATAAAGCCAAAAATATCTCAAATTAGTATATAGATTCCTAAGTTTTATTTTTATTTTTTGATTTCTAAGTTTTCATATTTAGATTCCCTATCATTATGTTGTTGTGATGAATCATTTGTTAAGAGAAATCATGTTTTTGTTTAAATCATTATAATATATAGTCAACTATTTTAATAATAAAAGAATGGTTAGAAAAGTAAAAATTGGACAATTAATTTAAGTAAAATATATTATAAAAGAATATTATGTTAAATTTTTTTATTAATAAAATATGTTAAATTTCGTTGATGCTATTGGATTTGGAGGGTTTCATTTTGTAAGGTGGTTAAGGTTTGAAACTCTTTTGTATTGTAGTCGGGAAGAGATATCCAAAAAAACTCCAGCCATGTTGAAGATTGGTGTAACTTAGGTTCGGTACAATTTTTGGGTGATTTTCGCAGCTTAGATACTCTTGGGTAGGGGTTTCTTAAACCATAGACTAGTCTTGTGGATAACCAACAAGCTATTAAACCAATTTTTTTTTTTATAAAATATATTAAAATAGTTTTTTTAATTAATAAATAAATTAATGTAGAAACATTTAAAATTTTGACTAAAGAGAATAATAAAAATTCATATAGTATGTGTTTTACAAATTACAAGAACTTGCATTTGCATAAGCTTGTAGTGTAAAAGAGATTTTTAAAGATATGACAATATATTTTTAAGTATTAGGGATAGCGACCTCCTAAGAGGAAACACATGTTCTTAGCCATTAGGTCCATTCAAGAAAAAGTTATTATTTTTTTAATAGAGAAAACAGAGTGTTGTTAGGAAGAGATTTTTGAGTTGTTATGTGCTTGCATAATTTTGATATGAGGATGGTTTGAGATCCTATTTTATAGGAGTTTGTTCTAAAGTCAGTTTGTTTTTCTACAACTATTATATGTAATGGATTTCTAATCAATGTGTGAAAGTGTGTGAGAGCTCTTGTGGCCTCACTGATATTGTGTGTGGTTGATCTTTGATTTTTATCTTCATATCAGAGCCTTGAAAACAGGGTTGTGGATAGAGAGCACCCTTGTTGTGGAGAGTTGTGAAATGCTCTAATTCCATGAAAAAAGTGTCGTCGTTGCATTTGAAAGAAAAAAGAGATCGTGTGTTGATGCCCGTCGCAATTAAGCGTCATTGTTTTAGCAAGACTTTGTGGAGAGTAGGAAACCTGTGTGTGAAGGCGACCTGCAAGTGGTGAACCCGACGTGAATCTTCGAGCCTGTGAATTGATGTGAGAAAAATTGGTGTGAAAATTGTCGTGTTGGTTGTTGTTGTGATAAGAGAGAGCTTTATATGGTGTTGATTGACGTTGTTGTAAATCATAGAGGAGAATCTTCGAGCCTACGAATTGATTCCTGTGATTGGTTCATATGCAAACACTGGTGGACCAAACTATTCGTGTGGAGGAAAGAAGAATAGAGCATCGAACTTGCGAAGATCGCTGCCATGACATTTGTAGAAATCGCCTCTCATACATTGTGTGGTTGAGTTGCCCATCTGGAGGAGCATCCCATTGCTGCCTTCCGTATTGGAATCAAAGAGCTTCCACAATTGTTGTTGTCAAACCTGTGAGTGGAGACTGTCAAATATGTGAGTAGAGTTTGTTGTGTGTGTTTTTCGTGTGTACAGAGCCATTGCATGGAAGATTGAGCCACATATTGATTGTGCCGCCATTTGAAATTATCACTAGCAAGTGGTAGAGGAGGAGCCTCTCACAAACTTCAGGTCGTTTTTTAAGAACGAGACGCAGTGTCGCGCAAAAGCTTGATTGAACAACAGAGAAAGGCTATCCAACCGGTGTGAAAATTTGTGTCAAAGCGACCAGTGTAAGAGCGAGTTTGAAGGTGTGTAAACCCGTAGCTGTCAGTGGTGGATTCGCCTAACTGGAAGAGTATGATCCTTGTTGAATATTGCGCTAATCTGCATGTATTTTCTATTTTGTGGAGTCGTTCTGTGCGTACAATGTGTGAAAGGCACTACGCAATAAATCACTGCATAGGGAGCCATGAAATCGTTGTAGAGCATGAGGAGATTGAAAGAGGTCCTTTGCTTTCACGCTCCATTCAAAATGTCCACCCAACCCAGTGTTGTGTCGACAGTTTGATTCGGTGCTTTGAGTAATTGCGGCGACACCTTTAGGGTTATTGTTTCAGATAATGAGATTTAGATTCTCAGACTGGTGAATGATTGGGCACTACTGGAGGGGCCTTCGACAATAGACTGGAGCCTCCAATTTTGTTGAAGTTGTTGAGAGTTGCGTGTTGGAGCCGTTGTGTATTGAAGGAGATATAGCAGGCCTATCTCTAGTGGAGAGATCGTTGTTGTCATTTGTGTGAAGGAGGTTGACTTGTGAAGTGCTCATTTAGAGTTTCCTTGACTAAGTTGGAACCTAATTGTGAGAGCAATGTAAGTGCGAAGTTGTGCTTGGAAGTAAAAGAGAGGCACAAATTTTGTTTTAGAGATATGTGTGTCCTAAGAGAGAGCTCCCTTGTAGCAGAGAAGAGCATCCATAAATTGAGGAAGTCTGATGAAGTAGAGATATTCCTGGAAAAGAGATCAGTGCAACGCCGACATGGGAATTTCCAAGGCCACGCTATACTTGGTATGTAAATGAATGTGTAAATTCTTATGAAGCACTATGTGAATCTTTGGTAAATCCAGATATGAAAATGTATGAACTCTTTGAAGCTAAGGTTGAAGCGCTTGAAGTTAAATTGGATTATGAATACTTATTGTGTGAGGATTGGTTAGAGAAAGCTCTAAATATAGAGAAAAATGAAAATAATCAATTTGGTTATAATTATGATTTTTTATATAAACTTCATAAGAAAGCTCTAATGGAACAAGAAGAGACATCCAAAATTTATTATCTGGAGCGTGGAATAAAGATGAAGCCATTACAACATACTCATTATGAGATTTGAACTCAGGTGGGAGGATAACAATCATTCCTCACAACCATCCAAGCTAAATCCAATTGACTATAAAAAAATGTTATTTTTTATAACCATAAACGAACATTATATTATATATAAGACATGATAGAAAACATCTTACATTGTCTAACAGACATTGTATTGTATATAATACATGACATGAAACATCTTACATTGTATATCAGATAGGAAAAAGATAAATAATTATGGTACTTGTTCTCGTTATCATCACCATCGTTCTTGTTGGAATTTTTATTAATTAGGGTACTTGTTCTCGTGATAATCATGACCGTTCTCATTTTCGTTAGAATTTGTATGAATAATTGTATTGTATATAAGACATGACATAAAACATCTTAAAGTGTGTAACATACAAGAAAAAGATGAATAATTATGGCACTCATTCTCATTATCATTGCCATCGTTCTCGTTATCATTACATTTAGTCCCTACATAAGGCCAAGAAAAAGATGAATAATTATGGTACTTTTATAGTTATCATTGCCATTTTTCTCGTTCTTCGACTAAACATATTTTCTGTTCTCCTCAAAGTTGTAAGTAGGAAAAGTAAAATAGTTATTTTCTAATAATATTTTAATTGATTTTATTAAAGATTCTATTGACTCATAAGATGGATTTCTTATTGCTCAGGTCTTTTTGCTTATGTTTACATATGTCCTAAGTTAGGAGCAGAGGCAGATTATATCTTCATTATCTTCAATAAATAGAACGTGATATAATGTATTTTTCGAAATCTTCTATACCCTAAGTTAAATCCCCTACATTATTTTCATTGAGGATCTTTTTGAGGTAAATAAATAGAACCTGACAGAATGTACTTTTGGAAATATTCTATACCTTAAGTTAAATTCTCTACATTATCTTCATTGACGCTCTTTTTGGGGTTAATAAATTTAGAACTTGATAGAATGTACTTTTAAAAATCTTCTATACCCTACGTTAAATCCTAGATATAACCTAAGTTTATTCAAGCTCATTGTGCATTTATTTAATGATATCATTAAATTTATGTCCATTCTGTTTCCAAACAAGATAAGTCAACCAATCTTCGGGTATGCCAAATAGAAAAGTCAGGCAATCTTAGGGTAAGTGGTCGGGTAAGTCGGTATGTCATAGGATCTTTGTATGCAGTGAATTTTGGCAATATTTGGTGCCCACTGCCACATCCATCATCATTTATTTTAATATTATAATTTTATATATTTGCAATACAATTGAGTTCCACGACCATGATACAGAGAGAAAAGTACACACACAACCATCACCATTCATCATTATTGATTTTAACATTGTAATTTTATATATTTGCAATGCAATTGAGTTCCATGATCATGATACAGAGAGAAAAGTACACACACAACTATCATCATTTCTTTTAACATTGTAATTTTATATATTTGCAATTTAATTGAGTTCCACGACCATGATACAGAGAGAAAAGTACACACATATTCATCACCGGTTTACTAGTTCCTTCGTTGCCTGGTTTACTAGTTTGCTGCCTGGTTTACTAGTTCATTCGTTGCTTATTTTTCTGCAAGGATGGGGGGAGGTTGAAATGTTTCCACTGAATTGAGTTCCACCATTATTCATTGTGTTTAATGTTTACTATTTGCAAGGAAGTTTCATTAGTAGTCACTAATTAGTGTTTGCAAATAAGTTTCTAAATGCTTTGAAAAATAGCGACTAACATTCTATTTACTTCATAATAGCTACTAACTTTCTAACTACTTCATATTTGTTTCATATCTTCATATTACTTATTAAATTTTTGTTTACTAAATATTTGTTTCCTATTTACTGTTTGTAAAATAAAAATTTTAAAATCAATCCAAATTGTTGGAAAGTAACAATGCCTTTACCATATCCGCTTCTCAGCGTAGAAGTTGGGACGTTATTGGGTGGGAATGGAATGTCATTTTCTTCCTCGGGGTCATCCCCTTGAATTCCAAACATATATGTATATAGGTCAGACACTTGAGATAATGCAGGAAATGTTGTACATTTTAAGACAGAGTAATAGAAGCGTCAAGTTTCATCCCGGTTTGAACAAATGCAAAGCACATTCGAATTAATAGTACACTGATAATCATTTATGTAAATAATACATGCACTGAACATAAAAGACTTGTCAGCTTTTATAGTATTTGTCGATTCCAAGTGATAGATATGTACAAAAAAAATGAGAAGCAAACTAAAACTTTTCTTTTATGCATATTTGTTTCTTCTCTGATGTAAAGCAGATTTAGGTGGTTGTTGACAAACTAAGATTTTCATATGGTGTTCAATTGTTTCTTCAACTTAC
>ML816754.1:126355-145241 GCA_009831015.1 Picea engelmannii | reverse complement strand
CCTTCATGTCAAATTTGGAGGATAGTTGTGATTTCACCTCCTTGATAACATCCATGTTATTTCCTACCAACAACATGTCATCAACATACAACACTACATAAATGAAGTGATTACCAACTTTCTTGGAATATACACAGTGATCAACCCTGCTTCTCACAAATCCCATTCCAAGGATGTATGTGTCAAACTTTTGGTACCACATCCTAGGTGATTGCTTCAGACCATATAGTGACTTCTTTAGCTTACATACTAGCTCTTTCTTTCCCTTCACTACAAAGACTTCTGGCTACTTCATGTAGATTTCTTCTTCCAGATCCCCATGTAGGAATGTTGTCTTCACATCCATCTGTTCCACTTCAAGATAAAAAGCAACAACAATGGATAAAAGAAATCTAATAGAAGTTAACTTAACAACAAGAGAAAAAATCTCACCAAAGTCAATTCCCTCTACCTGAGAATAACCTTTTGTTACTAACCGAGCTTTGTATTTCTCCACTTTTCCTTCTACATTAAACTTCTTCTTAAACAACCATTTTCTACCAACAAATTTTCTTCTAGCTGGCAACTCAACTATATCCCATGCCTCATTCTTATCCAAGGCATCCATTTCTTCAACCATGGTATTCTTCCATAGTTTACTATCCTCTGAATTCACTGCTTCCCTGACAATTCTGGGATCATCATCAGTAATAGATAAAGCAAAATTGGAATGGAAATCAGGTGGACTATACCTTTCTGGTTGCCTTCTTTCTCTAACTGATCTCCTCAATACTGGGGCATGAGGTTCTTATTCTTCTTCTGCTTCATCTTCTTCAGATGATTCAGATTTTGCATCATCCAACACTAGCTCTATTTTATCAGGTTCATCTTGCCTTGGTAGGAATTCATGTTTGGACACATCTTTTACCTCTCTAAAAACAACATCCTGACTGTAAACAATCTTCTTAGTTTCTAGGTTCCAAATCTTATAACCTTTCACACCATATTTATAACCAATAAAGATACACTTTTCATCTTTTTTATCCATCTTACTCCTATTTTCCTTTGGAACATGTACATAAGAATCACAACCAAACACTCTAAGATGTTGAAGATAAGGTTTCTTTTTAGTCCATACCTCGTGTGGAGTTTTATCATCCAACGCTGTTGAAGGTGATCAATTGATCAGGTAACATGCTATACCCACTACCTCTGCCCATAATTCCTATCCTAAATCGACACCGCTGAGCATGCTCCTTGATTTTTCCATCAGTGTCCTGTTCATCCTTTCTGCAACTCCATTATGCTGAGGAGTGTATGGAGTAGTCTTCTGCCTTGCTATACCACACTTCTTATAGAATTCTTCGAATTCATTTCCACATAATTCTTCACAATTATCTGTTCTCAATACCTTTATTTTCTTTTCTGTCTGATTTTCTACCAGGGCCTTAAACTCTTTAAATTTATCAAATACTTCAGATTTCTTTCTAAGAAAATAAATCCATGTCTTCCTTGAGAAATCATCTATGACTGAAACATAATACACAGATTTACCTAGGGATGGAACATGAACAGGTCAAAACACATCACTATGTATCAACTCTAAGATCCCCTTTGGTCTTGTAGCACCAGATGGGAATCTTACTTGATTCTGTTTACCATATATGCAATGTTCATAGAAATAAAAATCCAAAGTGCAATTAGACATACCTTCAACCATACCTTTACCGTGTGGTGTTCAAAAGCCCTTTTCTCCAATATGCCCCAGTCTTTGATGCCACATCATGGTCTTCTTTTCAGGGACGTTATTGGTCTTGTCTTCTTTATTTGTATTCTGAAGAACAACATAACTGTTACACCCATTAGTATAAGTGCTTCCCAGCAACTTGTATAGAGTTCCACACCGAACTCCTCTCATCAACACCATTGCTCCTTGTACCATCTTGCAAGTGTCCTTTCCCAATACAGTATCCACTCTTGCATCATCCATCTTGCCTACAAAAATTAGGCTCTTGGCTATTTTTGGAATGTGCAGAACCCCAGGGAGAGTTCTAATCCTTCCATCTTTTAGCAGCAACTTAACCCTTCCACGTCCCATGATTTTTGTTGTCGAGTCATCTCCTAGGAATACATCACCACCATCATATTTTTCATATTCAGAGAACCACTCCCTGTGAGGAGTCATATGGTATGACACACCTGAGTCAATCAACCATATATCATGGTCTGCTTGTGTACCTGTAGATGCCAGGTAAACATCACCTCCTTCTTCAGTGGAGGTTTTCTCCTCTGTGGAAGAGGTACTATCAGATCCCTTTGGTTTTTCAACCTTCTTAGACTTGCAATCTTTCTTATAATGCCTTGTTTTACCACACTTCCAACATTTCCTTAAATATTTTCTTGGAGACTTAGATCTACCTGTAGATTTAGATCTCCTCCCCTTGAAGGCTTACCAGGATTCTTGTCTTGGGTACGACCTCTTACAAATAAATCATCTGTGCTATGACTATCCATGATTTTTCGCCTCATCTCTTTAGATAACGAGGATGAAGCTACATCCTCATACTTCAATGTAGATTGAGTGTTACTACCAATTGCTACAACCAGTTTATCCCAACAGTCTGGTAAAGAACATAACAAAGTAATACACTTACCTTCTTTTGCAATCGTAATATTAACAGAGACAAGTTGACTTACCAAAGTATTAAAGGCATTTAGATGTTCTGTCACATAATCTCCATCTTCCATCCTAAAATGATACAAATTCTTTCAAAGAAACAACTTGTTTACCAGTGACTTTGATTGATACAAATTCCCTAACTTATTCCATAGTTCCTTGGTTGTAGATTCTCCCGAGACATTCAACAACACCGAATCAGCCAGGCAGAGTCGTATAATACTCCTTGCTCTTTTGTCCAACTTCTCCCAATCTTCCTTTGACATACCAGTAGGTGGTGTACTAGTAGGTTGTGTACCATTCGTCTGTGGGCCAGTAGGTTGCGTACCAGTAGGCTGTGTACTAGGATCCACAACGATCCATTGTTCTTTGTCTACAAGAAGGTTCTCCATCTTGAGCTTCCATAGCTCAATTTTTTTATCGTTGAACTTCTCTATCTCGATTCTAGAAGAGCTCGCCATTTCTCTTTATACACTCGAATAACCACTGCAAAATCTCCCACTAAACCCAGGTTTATCACAAACCCAAGATAAACTTGATCTATCAAGACCGAGCCAAACCCTCAACAACAAAGGCGTTCCTCTGAAGCAAAAAATGAGCTCTGATACCACATGTAAGTTTTAAACCTATGAAGTACAACAATGCATATAGTTTCTTAAGTAAAACAAAAATTAATCAATGGCTCATTCACATAGTACACAGATATTTATACCGGAAACCCTCAATCGGGGAAAACCTTTCTTATATTCATTATATCGAATTTCACCATTCACCATACAATATATACAATGTTTTTAGGTATTCCGTAGATACCAAAACCCTAATCCCTTAATCCAGGATTAATTTAGAAAACCTCTAAAAATAGAAAAATCTGCTAAAAATAACAAAAACCACCCAAAAAAATAAATTTTGGGGCATTGCCTCAAACCCTGGGCTACCACTTGGTGTCGAACGCTACACGTAACTGGGGGGGGCATACCTGGCCCCCCTGGGACCCCCCTAGGAAGTGCCCGACACACACGACACAAATAGCACTACTAGAGGGATCGTCAGACGCAGTTGTCGAATCTGACGTGCCCACACACACACACGCAAATAATATAACACATATGCAACAAGGGGTCTCATGCAAATAGTTTATGTGTGGATGGAGTGTCTCCATTGAAGGTAAAAGAAAAAAAAATGCTAAGATTTAATTCCATTCTACTAAGTTGCTAGTTTTGTTTTCTTCTACACAGGATCTTTTGCATGCAAGTTGTGGAGTGAAAAAAAAGTGGTTCCTTTCTCCCAATAATGCCCCAACCAAGCCAAAGGTTGGAAACAAAAAGTAGCTACCTCCTTTGGAGGATTCCTCAAAAAGGAATCCCCTTTGTAAAATGGTATAACTACCCCTTTGCAAAGTACCCCTTACAAACTATAATTCAATGAGGATAGCCCATTTAAAAAAAAATGTTGTACTATAATGTTATAAATTTGGACACTAGATTTATGCTAACTATGTTGATGTTATAAATATTGATGCTAATTATGTTCACTATGTTGATGTTATGCAGACATAAATTTATGTTCACTATGTTTATGTTATGCAGTCATAAAGTTATATGTTCGCTATTCCAATGTTCATACATTTTAACATGTCTACATGAGAATTGTAACTCTCCAAACTATGAACAATTATGTTATGATTTAATAGGCATAACATTATTCTTAGTATGCTTTTTCCAAAAAAAAAAATCACAAATTTATATAAAGTATAAATTCTTTTACAATAACAGAGATAGTATGATTACTATGTCGGGGTTAATAAATTTTGACATTTTGACATGTCTAATTTTTGATAATGATGTTATCATGCCATTTAAATTTTGTTACGTTTTTATGATATGCCAAGTACAATAACTCTACAAATTTCTCCTAGGCAAACTATGATTGCAAACAATAATTCAACAAGGACCCCTCTTTTAATTTTGTTGTGTTATTTATATTTTTCTATGTTTTTATGTTTATGCAAAGAACAATAAATTTGTAAACTAGCTCTAGGAAAGCTATAACTCTGCAAATAGTATTTCCTTCAACTATAATTAAGCAAGGAATCCCCATTTTTTTTTATAATTTTTTTATATGCTATTTGTATTTTGTTACGCTAAAGTACACCTAAAAAACAATTGAAATTACAAATCATGACACCAACCATTGTTATAAATTATGATGTTGAAATTATCCTAACTATGCTTACATTATCTGTTGGAAAACTATAACTATGCAAACAATAATTCTTTCAACTATAATTCAAAAAGGACTCTGCATTGAAATTGTTATATGCTATTTAAATTTGGTTATGTTATTATGTTATTCAAAACAAACCTAAATAATAGACCGTAGTATATATAATGACATTGGCCTTATCCTAATTGTGCTAACATTAGTCGGGTTTAAAGTTTTTCTTACTATGTTGACATTAATATATTTCAACATGTTTTGAAGAAAATTTGTTTGCAAGAGAGACCATGTCGTATTAGGTTTGGTGATGGAAACGATAACGTTGTCAATGATGTTTATGTGGTCATGACGCCAAGGCCAAGAAGATCGGATTCGCATATGAGATATAAATTGTAGGTAATTATTTTGTAGTAATTTTATTTCATTGATGTAATTTGAATTGTTATTGTTATAATTTTATGATTTTTTTTAATGGGAATCCATGATGGTGGATGATGAGAGACAACAATTTACATAAGATATGAATCCATGATGGTGGATGATGTCCGACAACAATCTAAATAAGATGTGAAGATGATGAGGATAAATTTAAATTTTTATTTAATTTTTGTAGCTATTTTTTTTATTTTTTATTTCGATATGATGTCACTCTTATTTTACACCCTTTATCATTAATAGGTAATTGATGATAAAGTCACTCTTAGTTCTAATACCAACCTAGTTGAGCCAAGGAAGAGAGTCAATGATCTAGATATAGGACAAATAGTTGTGCATTCTCAGCACAACGTACCATTGTAAATGGGCACCATTGCAACTAGAAAGTCACCTCGCACTGTATATTTCTTAATAAACTTCAACAAGTTATCGTGATTGTGTTCCCATACCCCGAAAACCATAAAAATTTTAAAGTCCACGCAAGAAAGATGGGGTTACAACAATAGTACCTTTTATTATTTCATGTGATCATATGAGAATAAGTTTCCATTTTTATCATTTCTTGTTATCATTTCAGATGAGGTTTCCTAGAATGGGATTCTTTTTTAATATTATTTCTTGTCATCATCTTAGAGAAGGTTTCCTAGTATGGGCTCCTCTGTAATACTTCCAAACAAAAACAAACATTGTACTACTACTATTTGTATATAAAATATGGAATTTTGACATTATTGTAATGCCTTTGTTTTTTGGTTGGAAATGTTATAATGTTAAACTTATCTTTTATGTTTAATGTTTATATAATAAATCACCCATTTCTATTTACATTTTCATTCATTGTAAATGGTTTTATATTGTAAATGGTTTTATATTGTTGTTCTATTTCTGTCATTTACTTTATTTATTTCAATTGAAGGTTCTCATTTTTTATAAATATATTGTTAGGGTTCTAATCTGTATATAGGTAGAACAATATATTCGGATGTAATAAAGGTCAATATTAATAAGGCCTTGCAATAAAATAGAATAAGTCGAATGTAAGAAGACTTAATAGAAGCTTCCGCTTATAGAAGATCTTCCTCTAGATGCTTCTTTTGATAGACATATTTAGTATAAATAGGAGGCGAGGGTATGAGAACTCTAGCTTGGATATTACTGTAATAGAGCTCTGCTAGACTAGAGGTTGCCCCCTCGAAGAGGCCCGTGAACATTTCTCTCAGAATCAAAGTGTTATTTATGTTGTTATTCTTATATCATTTCAGTGTTATTGTGGTGATTGTTCTGGTTATATTGTTGTTATTCTGCCATTTCTAGCATTTTATTTTTGTTCTACATACTTTTAATATCTGGTATATTACAAGTGGTATCAGAGCACTTTCCTCGACAGAAATTGTGGGTTAATTTTTTTTTCAGGGTAGAGACGTATTCTAGCATCTTTAAGCTAGAAAAATTTGTCGTTATGCGCATAAACTCGCGGTTGAGGGATTCATACATGCTGGAAATACAAGTGGTACTTAAGCGCACATCTGTTGGCCACCCTTGTAACCCCTGTTGGTACCCCTTTGAGTGGTAGCGCATCAGACAACACTTGTGTATGGATCGGCCTAGATTACCTGAAGCCCTCTTTAGATAAACCGATTGGTTGCCTGATTGCTATAATGCCACTGAGAACAACACTCGGGAAGATACTCTCTAGTACCTGGGTAGTTGGGTAGTATGGATAAGGGCACGGTCTAGCCTCCTTAGTTAGTGCCCTAAGATATTGGGTTGAGTACTACTGTTGGAACCTGCACGTATATCAGAGAGCTATAACACAGGGCAAACCCTTGTCTGTAGAACCCTTGAATACCTAACCCTTGGGGACAGAAACATAAACAAATTAAAACAAACAAGATTTATTATTGCGCAACTGTGTTCGGGTTGCCAAATCACTACACATTTATTCTTGGTTAAGCATTTGGGCATTTCATTACTGCAGTATTCTTCAGACCGGAGTATAACTCTGCAGGTGTAAAAAAAAAAAAAAGTCTGGAAATTTTTGCACCATTATTTGAGACCTATTCCATTGGATTCATCTCTTCACCCTTATCACATTCATACATATCATTTTTCAGCAAAATTTTTGACCCCACCAGCCCCATTTCAGTTCCCTCATCATCATGGCCCATACCTGTAGCCAAGACTTGGAAGCTTGCTTCAATACCTTGCAATCTAATTTCACCGAGACCCAACAAGAAGTGAAACAACTCAATGCCAATGTTGTCGCCATCAATACAACCATACAGTCCTCAATGGAGGAAATCAAACAAGACCTAACCACCCAGCTTGAATCTATCGTTTCGTTGCTCTGCACCAAGCTACATATCCCTACAGATAACCCTTTATCTGACCCACCTCCACATACTGAAGCTGAAAATTCCTCTCATTCCCATAACTTTCAGCACCATCACTTTCAACGTGACCTACGCCTTCCACGGGTGGATGTGACCAAATTTGATGGCTCGGATCCCACTGGTTAGGAAACCCAAATGGAACATTATTTCTCTTTATACGACATTACAAATGACTTGGCCAAACTCCGGTATGGTATTCTCCATCTAGATTAAGAACGTTGGCAATGGTGGCAATGGAGAAAAACTTCTCGTCAAGGGTATATTGCTTGGACACACTTTGTGGAAGAGCTTTATGAACGCTTTGACACTGACACCAACCATTTGGGCCATTTGAGAAAGTTGAAACAATCAGGAACAGTGGAAGACTTTATAACTTCTTTTGAGCGCCTGACTTTTCAGACAGAGGGCATGTCTGATGCTTTTTTCCTAGAGTGTTTTATCAGTGGCCTTAAGGATGAGATTTGGGCCCATGTCCTCATGGCCCGGCCTCAAAGTTGGGTGGAGGCTACTAAAAGAGATAAAGAAGCACAACAGGTTGTATCTTCTCAAAACCGGAAACCCTCCTTTATCCCTTGCACTAAACCAGTAAATCCCATTACTCCCTCCACTCCACTAAATATCTAAAAATTGACCAGGGTTGAAATGGATGAATGCCAACTCAAAGGCCTTTGTTATAATTGTGATGAAAAATATTTCCCGGGCCACAAGTGTAAGGAACAAAACCTTTTTATGGCCATCTTGGAGGATATTTCAGAAGAGGATGTTAAAACTCCCCTTGTGTATGAGTCACTTGAAACCATTGACATAACCCCTCCCTCAGACCCCCCCGAAGTAGAACCGATCATTTCCCTAAATTCTCTCACTGGCTTCTCTGCTCTTAGAACCCTCAAGCTAATCGGTTACATTAAGCATAGGAAGGTCATCATTCTGGTTGATAGTGGAAGCACCCATAATTTTATTCATCGTTGCATTGCCCAAGAAACTCATTGCTACATCCATGCAGTTAATAATTTCCAAATCATGATTGCCAATGGTGGATCCATGAAATGTGGAGGGCATTGTGAAAATGTGTGTCTCCAAATTGGTGACTACCACCTAAAATCTCATATGTTTGCTATAGACATGGGCGGTTGTGACATTGTGTTGGGTGCATACTGGCTAAGGACTTTGGGTCCCATTCTCATGGAATTTAAGGAATTAACCATGAAATTCGACCAGGAGGGCCAAAAATATAAGTTCCAAGGCATCACCATTGGTTCACCTGAGATCATTAGTTCCCATCGCATGGAAAAAATTCTCAAAAAAGGTCATTCTGGTGTTATTTCCCAAATCCATGCCATACAAGCAACAAAGACACCCTCAGTGCCGCAAGACCTCCAATCCATCCTTTCTAAACATCAACTGGTATTTTCCACTCCCTAGGGACTCCCTCCTTTTCATGGTGTTCATGATCATTCCATTCCCCTTGTAATAGGAATCCTTCTTCCCAATATCCATCCATGTCGTCACCCCTTTTCCCAAAAAAATGAAATTGAGAAAATGGTCCAGGAACTCCTTAACGCAGGCATTATCCTCCCTAGTACGAGCCCCTATTCTTCTCCGGTGGTCATGGTCCTGAAGAAGGAAGGTTCTTGGCGAATGTGTCCTAACTTCAATTCCCTCAACAAACTTACCATTAAAGACAAATTTCCCATTCCTGTCATTGATGACCTCTTGGATGAATTCAATGGTGCTCAGTTCTTTACTAAACTTGATCTTCGTTCTGTTGGTTGTGGAGCCTGATTATCTTCCTGATTCAGAGGTCTTTTACTTTCATCCGTGTTTATACCCCATGAAGTATTTACACCCCAAAAGTATGTACACTCTTCCACGTGCGGGAGTGCAGAGGGTGGGTACCCCCTCTGCGGGGTTCGGGGGGGCTATCCCCCTGGCTGGGGGGTCTGGGGGCAAGCGGGCCCCCAATGGAAAAATTTCCTTGTAAATGTATATTGTAATTTCATTGTAAATCTGGACCGTTCATTATAAGGTCGCAGATCTAACGGTAGAGATTATGTTAGGGTTTTTTTCCCTAGAAGGCAACCCTCTTTTATGAGGGAAACGTATTTCAACTATGGTTGATGGTGAATATTGTATTCTGAGAGAGGACACTGTGAGAGAAAGAAGATGAAGTTACAACAGGTTTTATTGTAGGTTGTATCCCTTCATTTTTTGGATAATAATAAAGGAAGGACCTGACAATTTCTCTGGTTGACGTAGCCCACACTGGGTGAACCACGTAAATCTGTGTCTCTCTTGTATTGTGTATCTTCTGTGTTTTGTTTTTGCATTTGTTTTATTTTATTGCTCCGCGGTCCTGTTTTTATAACACATTCTGGCTACCACCAGATACGTATGAAAGAGGCAGACATTCCCAAGACTGCATTTAGAACTCATGAGGGCCACTATGAGTTTTTGGTCATGCCCTTTGGCTTGTGTAATGTCCCCTCCACCTTCCAAAGCCTCATGAATCATGTCTTCCGTCCTTTTTTCCATCATTTTATCTTAGTTTTATTTGATGATATCCTCATCTACAGAAAAACCTGGATAGACAATATTTCTCATGTGGATCGAGTTCTCCATCTACTCTCTCAGCACCAACTTTTCCTGAAACAGTCTAAATGTTATTTTGGTGCCTCAGAAGTTGAGTACTTGGGTCATCTGGTTGGCAAGGACAACATTAGGGTGGATCCTAAAAAAATTGAAGCTATGCAAGTTTGGCCTCACCCAAAGACTCTTAAAATATTGTGTGGATTTATGGGCTTAATAGGTTATTATCGCAAGTTTGTTAATAATTATGGAAACATTGCAACACCTCTCACTGCACTCCTAAAAAATAACTCTTTCACTTGGGCTCCAACAACTTCTCAAGATTTTGAAACCTTGAATATGGCCATGTGCACCACTCCAGTCTTGACCCTTCCTAATTTCACAAAGACATTTTTCCTAGAATGTGATGCTTCAGGGAAAGGAATTGGTATTGTCCTTATGCAAGAGGGTCGACCTTTGGCCTTTACCAACAAGCAACTATCTGAAATAAATCTGGGTAAATCAATCTATGAAAAGGAAATGTTGGCTATTTTGCATGCCATTAATCTGTGGTGCCCTTATATATTGGGGCAACGCTTCCAAATTAAGACAAACCATCAAAGCCTCAAGTATTTTCTGGAACAACACATTTCCTCCCTGGAGCAACAAAAATGGGTGACTAATCTCTTTGGATATGATTATGAGATCATTTACAAGAAAGGAAAAGACAATGTAGTCGTGGATGAACTTTCCCGAAAATATGAATATGACGGATCCCTTTTTTCTCTTTCCTTCATTGTACCAGATTGGTTCCAAGCTGTTTGCTAAGAATGGCTACACGATCCCAAAAGTTCGCATCTAATCCAACAATTGCAGTCCAATTCTCCAACTTCCCCGGGGTACTCTTGGTTCCATGATGAGCTTTGATACAAAGGATGTTTGTATTTAAGTAAAAAATCAAAACATAAATCCATGATACTTTCTGAGCTTCATGCTACACCCACAGCTGGGCACTCCGGGATTACCAAAACTATGACATGGTCAAATGTTCTTTTTTCTAGGATGGTATGAAATAAGACATTCGTAATTTTGTCATTGAATGTGATGTGTGTCAACGCAACAAGGGAGAAATAGTCAAATCTCCGGGCACACTACAACCGCTTCTGATTCCACTTGCTATTTGGAGGGATATCTCTATGGATTTTATTATAGGCTTACCCAAATCGGGAAATAAATCAGTCATAATGGTGGTTGTTGATCGCCTTTCCAGGTATGCTCATTTTTGTGATCTTCAATACCCATTTACAACATCCAAGGTGGCTCAAATTTTCATGGATCAAGTATTCAAGTTTCATGGCATGCCGCATTCTATTGTTTATGATCACAACCCAACTTTCACCGGAAATTTTTGGCAAGAACTGTTCAAGCTACAAGGCACCCAATTGCATCTCAGCATAGCTTATCATCCCCAGACTGATGGTCAAACAGAAGTTTTCAACAAGTGTTTGGAAACTTATTTGAGGTGTTTTTCCTTGGAAAATCAAAATCAGTGGGCTCAATGGTTACCCCTAGCTGAATGGTGGTACAACACTTCATACCATACAACTACATGTATGGATCCTTTTGAAGTGGTATATGGACAAAATCCACCTTCAGTTCTCTCATACTTATTTGGTGTCTCGAAGGTCCAGGTGGTTGACCAAACGCTTACATTTCGAGAGGCTATTCTCCATACCCTCAAAGAGAATTTGGTCATGGCACAAAATCACATGAAGCAACAAGAAGATCAAGGTCTCTTTGAACGTCAATTTGCAGTAGGGGATTAATTGTTTCTTTGATTGGAACCTTACAAGCAAAATTCCCTCAAGGTCGAGCATTGTCAGAAGCTAGCGCCCAAATTTTATGGTCCTTATACCGTTCTCAAGCATGTGGGATAGGTGGCCTATCAGTTAGCTTTGCCCAGTCATTCTAAGCTACATCTTGTTTTTCATGTTTCATGCTTAAAGAAGGTGATTGGAACTAAGTTCCAAATTCAAACCAACCTTCTCGAGTTAGACGAAGAAGGATCCATTTGGCTATAGCCACAAGCAGTTTTGGACCAGCGTGAGTGTCGCCTGCATCCAAGAACCATCAAGGAAGTGTTAGTCCAGTGGAAAGATACAACTCCAACAGATGTCACTTGGGAACCAACTACCATTCTGCAGCAATTTCCACATCTCAAGCGTTGAGGACAAGGCTGTTTTTAAGGGGTAGAACATGTTAGGATCCTAACCCACACATAGGTAGAACAATATATTCGAATGTAATAAAGGTCAATATTAATAAGGCCTTGCAATAAAATAGAATAATTCAAATGTAAGAAGACCTAATAGAAGCTTCCTCTTCTAGAAGGATCTTCCTCTAGATGCTTCTTTTGATAGACATATTTAGTATAAATAGGATTTGAGGGTATGAGAACCCTAGCTTGAATATTATTGTAATAGAGATCTTCTCGACTGTAGGTTTCCCCCTCGAAGAGGCCCGTGAACATTTCTCTCAGAATCAAAGTGTTATTTCTGTTGTTATTCTTATATCATTTCAATGTTATTGAGGTGATTATTCTAGTTATATTGTTGTTATTCTTCCATTTCTAGCATTTTATTTCTGTTCTACATACTTTTTATATCTAGTATATTACATATATTGTCTAAGATTCTAGGAAATGATGTATGCTCATTTCAAGAAAAAAGAAGTTGATGTATTACTATTTATATTTTCATATTAATATATTAATATTGATAAATCAAAGTTTCCACATATCATTTAGGAGTCTTTAAGAATAAGGGTTTTAAAGGGTGAGATGCCTTATATTTTAGTTGACATTATTCCACTCAAACAATCTACTCCTATTTCATTGCCTCCTAAGAAGAAAAATAAGATGAATTCACTTATATTTAGGAAAAGGTTTCAAGATTCAATGAATAAATTGAGCAACAAGTTGTCTATAGTTGGAATTGTTGAAGAACTCTTTGAATAAGGGTAAGCACTGCTTGCTATAATGTTGGTAGTTGACCTAGAAGTTGAACCATTTGATCCAGTGGTTGAAGTAAAAAGTTAAAAACTTAGTCCATATCTAATATTATTGATCAATATCTTAGTGATCAAGATGTAGTTGTTTATATAGAACTAGTTGTAATGTACTTAACCCCGAAAATTTAGAGCAATCACAAGAATGCTAAAGAATACTAGTGAAAATTTGAAGAACACAATAGTAAATAGATAAACCTTGAGAAATGTCTCTTGTATTAATGATATTAAAAAATAGAGAGCTATGTGTACTTGCCTCTTCAAGGGGGCAACCTCCTAGATAATATTCTACTCAATAGATAGCTATCAATAGAGAATATTAACTACCTATGGGTCCAATTATAATGAGGGCCTACTGAGACGAAAAATTCTTATATGATAATAATTTTAAATACACGTAAACATCTACTTGATCTTCGAAATAAAATGATTACTTGACGATTTTGCGATTACATGTGAAATACTTATCTAGGAAATTCCACTTTAACGATAAATGATTTGTAGATGATTGAATTTGAAATGAAAAACAATATAATCACATACACAAGTTGGAGAAAACAGAGTTCACCCAAATTGGTCTACCACTCTGGGTCCACTTCCAATATAGACTTCTTTTATTAATGCTCAAATGCTTTCATTTTACAATGACATTTTTACATGTTTCTCAAATGCAGAAACATAGTGCACCGTTGATTTCCTGGAAAAAAAATCGTGCAAAAATGATATTAAATACTTCAAATTCCATCAAGATGACTCGGACATGATTTACAGTGTAGTCTTGTACCTTTTGTACTCTTGGAACACTTTACGAGACTAAAATATGCAAAAAATAGTGTTTTGTTGCCATGGAGTGCATGCCATTAAATAAGAATCCCCCCCCAACTGATCCAAAAAAGAATCCAGAGAAGTCTAAGGATAACTCAGAATTCATAGAAGCATCATAGGAAGCTCAAAATGGCTTGAGTAGACAGAGAAAGGGAAAAAAATCAAATTCCTCAAAAATTAGTGAAATTGGTATCATCGCGAAGGGCATGTTGCAAGCTTTCCAACGACGTAAACGAATTGTTAAATGAAGTTATAGATCAGAAAATATTTGTGGTCAAAGTTTTGGTCAACCTAGCCCAGTCAACAGGGATGAGTCAAAATCTATATTGCTGATGTCAGCATCAGTATGGATGATGTCAATGTATGTACAGGGTACATGGAAGACATAGAGGATGACACATGTCATGCTGAGGTCAACATGATGACGTGGAAACACTAGAGGATGCCACATGTCACTTGTTTTTGGAATTTTTCGGTCAGTCTATGGACCAATGGGAAAGTACCATGTGGCAGTCCATACAACCACCCATCAGGTAACGTGGTAGGAGGATGTGGCAGAGGTGACGTGGCATGTATGTTCAGTAAGGTGACGTGGGCCAATGAATGGCTGCCACATGGACCAGTCATGGGCTGCCACATGGCAGTGAGAAAATGCTCAAGGACGCCCAACAATTGAACTTCAAAATTGGAGAAAGGGTTGGCTAGCGCCAACCCCCCAGTCCGCCAAATATATGAAAATCCGCTAAGAGTTCTCCGCCAGATCTGGAGGGATCCGCCATATCAAACCATATGCCAAAGTTAGCATGGGCCCAAAACAATAACACATATATATAGCCCACAATGTATTAAAATGGAGGTCCCCGAGCTTGACCCCAAAACCTCCTCCAACAAAGCACCTTAATATATATCCGCCAATCAACATGCCAAATGACCTTGTTGGTAAATCCACCCCCAATTTTATTTAAAAATCATTGTTTCCAGAGAACGGGGGTTAGACCAGGGCATGCAACCGTACAGATGGAGGCACAAAAAAACGATAAGTTTTTCTATGAATTTATTGCAGATGCAGGCACGGAAACTGAGACAAAATTTCTCATGGGCCTGAAAGTGCCAGACTCAGATCAAGGCATGGAGACAGTCCTTTTTTGGTAATTCAACGCCACAAATTCAACAGTGTTGTTTGTTTTATGATCTGAGCAAATATTCTGCAACTTAACTCCAAAATGAGGTATACTTATTTATTTTTCCAAATTCTTTTGCTGAGTTAATAAAAAGGCCTACCCATTTGAGAGCAGGACCCAGAGACATAGTCCACCAGGGATGAACTCTGTTATCAATTTTTTTTGTTTAGATATAATGCATATGTCTCTTCATTATTGAGTTATTCCTTCTTTATGGTGCACTTCATTTTATGCTCATTTAATACAATTCTTTAATAAGTCACAATGATGAAAAGATCTTGGATCATGTTGGTATCAGAGCAATCATCTTTGACTTGAATTGTTGAGTGTGAATGCTTACTAGGGCCAAGCATAAACAGGGTGAAGGAACACTTAAGACTTTCAACCTAGAGATTGGTCATGCATCTCGAAGGAAGAAAATGAATGAAGAGGACAACCGTGGTGAATAGGAGAAAAAATTCCATATGGTCTTCTATTGCAGGTTATATATGACCGAGAAAATGTATGGATATTATGAGAAGAGAATGCCAAAGAAAGGGAAGAAAAAGGAAGCACCAGTGGATCAAAATGCTTCAGTGAATCAAGGGGCTGGAGGAGACCCTTCTGAGCCTCCATCTTCACTATCGAGTTCTATCTCTTCTTCCTCTGATCATTCTCATCATTCTCATCATTATAGCCATACATATTATTTCAATAAGACATTATTAAAGATCGATGTAAAATTTGCTTTACCTATGCTTAATGGAGATGCTAATCTTGAAAATCTAGATAATTGGATCCGACAGGTTGAAGTGTATTTATGTGTTCAACATATTGATGAAGAGGAAGTTAAAGTACAATTGGCCTCTCTTTGGTTGGAAGGCACTACTCTCGTATGGTGGGATAGAAAACTTTAGGACATAAGTAAGTGTGGTAATATTCTTTCCTCATGGTTGGAATTTAAATCAACAATAAGGAATAAATGTTATCCATTGGGTTATTTACATAAATCAATGATGGAATGAAAAAATTTAAGACAAAGTAAAGGTTAAAATGTACAAAGTTTCACAAAAGAATTTAGGAAGAAAGCTCTTGCATTGAACATTCCTTTAGAATCTTATGAAACTTTAATGAAATATATTGGCGCACTTCATAGTTCTATTCGTCATACTTTACTACTGTTTAACCCCACCAGTCTTGATGAAGTTTTTGTGAAAGCCACTCACCTTGAGGACAGGGGAAAGCATGTTCAAGAAGATTCCACAAAGAAACCTTCCAATTTCCCACATAACCAGTTTAAAAAGTTTAAAAGGAAGGACAAAAAGACCGCTACCACAAATAAGGGATAAGGAAAGCCATCTTGCACTCATTGCAAGAAATATGGACATGACGATGAGCACTGTTGGAAACTACATCCAAATAAGAGACCAAAGTAGTTCGGTGGAAAGGGGAAGACAAAGACCGTTGCTACAATGCAACAATATCTTGGTTTTGATTCAAGGGATGAGGAAAATATCACAGTGGTTGGAGTACAAGGTAAAGATTCCCTTCATGCTAGTTCAAGTTCCAATAATGAATCTCATGATGATGAAAGAAAGAGGAATGAATTATTTCACATAAGGGTTGTATCCAAGCACAATAATATAGATACATTATTTTATTCGGGTTCCCAAGTAAACTTAATATCTAAGGCACTTGTCAAAAAATTGGGTCTTAAAACAAAACCACATCCAAATCCTTATCCTCTTGGTTGGGTATGCAACAAAGAAAAACTAAATGTCACCAGGCAGTGTAGGGTTAGATTTTATATTGCTTCAAAATTGGTTGATGAAGTTGATCTGGATGTTGTTTCACTTGATATATGTGGCATAGTGTTGGAGTCATTATCTTTATGATAGAAAAACAGTGTTCTTTCATCATGAGAAAAAATATCACCTTACTAAAGGGGGAGTGGAATTTATTGTTAGAGCCCACAACATGAGAGTAAACACAACATTTGTTTGTGCAGGACAAATGAAGAGAATCATAAACACTAATAAGAGATATGTACTCATGCTCGTAAGGGAAAAGGATGTCATAACATCTGACGTTTTCCAAGGATGTGATCCTTCTCATAAGAAATAATTAATTGATATTGTTTCTAAGTATGATGATATTTTCCAGGAACTAGATGGATTACCTCCTAAGAGGGAAATCCAACATGAAATACATCTTCAACATGATTCTCCCCTTCCTAATGTGGGCATGTACATGATGTTGATTGTAGATATTACAGAGATCAAGAAAAAAGTACAGGACTTGTTGGATTGAGGGGTCATCAAACCCAACTCATCTCCTTGTGGCTCTCTAATCATGATGGTGCCAAATAAGGATGGCACATGGTGAATGTATGTCGATTACTGAGCCTTAAATAAATTACAGTGAAAAATTGATACCCTCTTCCTCTTATAGATGATTTACTTGATCAACTAAAGGATGTTGTTTATTTGACTAAGTTGTATTTGTGTAGTGGATACCATCAGATTAGGGTTGTAGAACAGGATGCATGGAAAATTGCCTTTAAAACCAAACAAGGATTTTTTGAGTGGTTAGTTATGTTGTCTGGGATTTACAATGCTCCGACAACCTTCATGCGTGTTATGAATGATGTATTCATGCCATTTCTAGATGGTTTTGCAATTGTATATTTAGACAACATTCTTATATTTAGTGGGACTTGGGATGAACATGGAAGGCATGTAAAGAAAGTATTAGATACTTTTCAAAGGGAAAAGTTGTATGTAAAATTGTCCAAAAGTGAATTTGGCAAGAATGGACTTGTGTAATTAGGTCATATTGTAGGAGGAAGACAATTGAAAATTGATCCTTCCAAAATTGATGTAATTGTAAATTGGCATGAGCCCAAAAATGTAACTGAAATGCGAAGCTTCTTGGGTGTAGTCCAGTACTGGAGGAGATTCATTTCAAACTTATCTTTTATTGCAGCTCCTTTGCATGCCTTAACTAATGTGAAGAACACTTTTTAGTGGGGACAAAAGAAACAAAAGGCCTTCGACACTTTGAAGGAAAAGATCAATACCTCACTAGTATTATCATTTTCGAATCTTCAATAGCCTTTCGAGATCGAGACAGATGACAACGGATACACCATGGGTGCAGTATAGGTGCCATATCGTAAGCCTATCTGTTACCACTCTAAAAATTTTGACCAAGTTGTTGTTAACTATTCTACATATGATAAAGAGTTGTATGCATTAGTTCAAAGTGTAAATAAATGGAAGCACTACTTTTTAGGGAAGGAAACAATCATACATACAAATCATCAGCACTTACATTATCTCCAAGCACAAACCAAGCTGCAACAATCTTGACATTACAGGTGGATGGGTTTTCTTAAATAGTTTCATTTGGTAATCAAATACAAAAGGGTACAAGTAATAAGGTAGATAATATGCTTTCTAGACCTCCTATTGTTTCTTCTATTATTTTGAAGAATGCTTATTTATCTCATGATAGCTATGTGGAACAATATGTTGTTGATGAAGATTTTAAAGATGTATTTGAGA
>ML816754.1:112893-126255 GCA_009831015.1 Picea engelmannii | reverse complement strand
TGAGATGCCTTATATTTTAGTTGACATTATTCCACTCAAACAATCTACTCCTATTTCATTGCCTCCTAAGAAGAAAAATAAGATGAATTCACTTATATTTAGGAAAAGGTTTCAAGATTCAATGAATAAATTGAGCAACAAGTTGTCTATAGTTGGAATTGTTGAAGAACTCTTTGAATAAGGGTAAGCACTGCTTGCTATAATGTTGGTAGTTGACCTAGAAGTTGAACCATTTGATCCAGTGGTTGAAGTAAAAAGTTAAAAACTTAGTCCATATCTAATATTATTGATCAATATCTTAGTGATCAAGATGTAGTTGTTTATATAGAACTAGTTGTAATGTACTTAACCCCGAAAATTTAGAGCAATCACAAGAATGCTAAAGAATACTAGTGAAAATTTGAAGAACACAATAGTAAATAGATAAACCTTGAGAAATGTCTCTTGTATTAATGATATTAAAAAATAGAGAGCTATGTGTACTTGCCTCTTCAAGGGGGCAACCTCCTAGATAATATTCTACTCAATAGATAGCTATCAATAGAGAATATTAACTACCTATGGGTCCAATTATAATGAGGGCCTACTGAGACGAAAAATTCTTATATGATAATAATTTTAAATACACGTAAACATCTACTTGATCTTCGAAATAAAATGATTACTTGACGATTTTGCGATTACATGTGAAATACTTATCTAGGAAATTCCACTTTAACGATAAATGATTTGTAGATGATTGAATTTGAAATGAAAAACAATATAATCACATACACAAGTTGGAGAAAACAGAGTTCACCCAAATTGGTCTACCACTCTGGGTCCACTTCCAATATAGACTTCTTTTATTAATGCTCAAATGCTTTCATTTTACAATGACATTTTTACATGTTTCTCAAATGCAGAAACATAGTGCACCGTTGATTTCCTGGAAAAAAAATCGTGCAAAAATGATATTAAATACTTCAAATTCCATCAAGATGACTCGGACATGATTTACAGTGTAGTCTTGTACCTTTTGTACTCTTGGAACACTTTACGAGACTAAAATATGCAAAAAATAGTGTTTTGTTGCCATGGAGTGCATGCCATTAAATAAGAATCCCCCCCCAACTGATCCAAAAAAGAATCCAGAGAAGTCTAAGGATAACTCAGAATTCATAGAAGCATCATAGGAAGCTCAAAATGGCTTGAGTAGACAGAGAAAGGGAAAAAAATCAAATTCCTCAAAAATTAGTGAAATTGGTATCATCGCGAAGGGCATGTTGCAAGCTTTCCAACGACGTAAACGAATTGTTAAATGAAGTTATAGATCAGAAAATATTTGTGGTCAAAGTTTTGGTCAACCTAGCCCAGTCAACAGGGATGAGTCAAAATCTATATTGCTGATGTCAGCATCAGTATGGATGATGTCAATGTATGTACAGGGTACATGGAAGACATAGAGGATGACACATGTCATGCTGAGGTCAACATGATGACGTGGAAACACTAGAGGATGCCACATGTCACTTGTTTTTGGAATTTTTCGGTCAGTCTATGGACCAATGGGAAAGTACCATGTGGCAGTCCATACAACCACCCATCAGGTAACGTGGTAGGAGGATGTGGCAGAGGTGACGTGGCATGTATGTTCAGTAAGGTGACGTGGGCCAATGAATGGCTGCCACATGGACCAGTCATGGGCTGCCACATGGCAGTGAGAAAATGCTCAAGGACGCCCAACAATTGAACTTCAAAATTGGAGAAAGGGTTGGCTAGCGCCAACCCCCCAGTCCGCCAAATATATGAAAATCCGCTAAGAGTTCTCCGCCAGATCTGGAGGGATCCGCCATATCAAACCATATGCCAAAGTTAGCATGGGCCCAAAACAATAACACATATATATAGCCCACAATGTATTAAAATGGAGGTCCCCGAGCTTGACCCCAAAACCTCCTCCAACAAAGCACCTTAATATATATCCGCCAATCAACATGCCAAATGACCTTGTTGGTAAATCCACCCCCAATTTTATTTAAAAATCATTGTTTCCAGAGAACGGGGGTTAGACCAGGGCATGCAACCGTACAGATGGAGGCACAAAAAAACGATAAGTTTTTCTATGAATTTATTGCAGATGCAGGCACGGAAACTGAGACAAAATTTCTCATGGGCCTGAAAGTGCCAGACTCAGATCAAGGCATGGAGACAGTCCTTTTTTGGTAATTCAACGCCACAAATTCAACAGTGTTGTTTGTTTTATGATCTGAGCAAATATTCTGCAACTTAACTCCAAAATGAGGTATACTTATTTATTTTTCCAAATTCTTTTGCTGAGTTAATAAAAAGGCCTACCCATTTGAGAGCAGGACCCAGAGACATAGTCCACCAGGGATGAACTCTGTTATCAATTTTTTTTGTTTAGATATAATGCATATGTCTCTTCATTATTGAGTTATTCCTTCTTTATGGTGCACTTCATTTTATGCTCATTTAATACAATTCTTTAATAAGTCACAATGATGAAAAGATCTTGGATCATGTTGGTATCAGAGCAATCATCTTTGACTTGAATTGTTGAGTGTGAATGCTTACTAGGGCCAAGCATAAACAGGGTGAAGGAACACTTAAGACTTTCAACCTAGAGATTGGTCATGCATCTCGAAGGAAGAAAATGAATGAAGAGGACAACCGTGGTGAATAGGAGAAAAAATTCCATATGGTCTTCTATTGCAGGTTATATATGACCGAGAAAATGTATGGATATTATGAGAAGAGAATGCCAAAGAAAGGGAAGAAAAAGGAAGCACCAGTGGATCAAAATGCTTCAGTGAATCAAGGGGCTGGAGGAGACCCTTCTGAGCCTCCATCTTCACTATCGAGTTCTATCTCTTCTTCCTCTGATCATTCTCATCATTCTCATCATTATAGCCATACATATTATTTCAATAAGACATTATTAAAGATCGATGTAAAATTTGCTTTACCTATGCTTAATGGAGATGCTAATCTTGAAAATCTAGATAATTGGATCCGACAGGTTGAAGTGTATTTATGTGTTCAACATATTGATGAAGAGGAAGTTAAAGTACAATTGGCCTCTCTTTGGTTGGAAGGCACTACTCTCGTATGGTGGGATAGAAAACTTTAGGACATAAGTAAGTGTGGTAATATTCTTTCCTCATGGTTGGAATTTAAATCAACAATAAGGAATAAATGTTATCCATTGGGTTATTTACATAAATCAATGATGGAATGAAAAAATTTAAGACAAAGTAAAGGTTAAAATGTACAAAGTTTCACAAAAGAATTTAGGAAGAAAGCTCTTGCATTGAACATTCCTTTAGAATCTTATGAAACTTTAATGAAATATATTGGCGCACTTCATAGTTCTATTCGTCATACTTTACTACTGTTTAACCCCACCAGTCTTGATGAAGTTTTTGTGAAAGCCACTCACCTTGAGGACAGGGGAAAGCATGTTCAAGAAGATTCCACAAAGAAACCTTCCAATTTCCCACATAACCAGTTTAAAAAGTTTAAAAGGAAGGACAAAAAGACCGCTACCACAAATAAGGGATAAGGAAAGCCATCTTGCACTCATTGCAAGAAATATGGACATGACGATGAGCACTGTTGGAAACTACATCCAAATAAGAGACCAAAGTAGTTCGGTGGAAAGGGGAAGACAAAGACCGTTGCTACAATGCAACAATATCTTGGTTTTGATTCAAGGGATGAGGAAAATATCACAGTGGTTGGAGTACAAGGTAAAGATTCCCTTCATGCTAGTTCAAGTTCCAATAATGAATCTCATGATGATGAAAGAAAGAGGAATGAATTATTTCACATAAGGGTTGTATCCAAGCACAATAATATAGATACATTATTTTATTCGGGTTCCCAAGTAAACTTAATATCTAAGGCACTTGTCAAAAAATTGGGTCTTAAAACAAAACCACATCCAAATCCTTATCCTCTTGGTTGGGTATGCAACAAAGAAAAACTAAATGTCACCAGGCAGTGTAGGGTTAGATTTTATATTGCTTCAAAATTGGTTGATGAAGTTGATCTGGATGTTGTTTCACTTGATATATGTGGCATAGTGTTGGAGTCATTATCTTTATGATAGAAAAACAGTGTTCTTTCATCATGAGAAAAAATATCACCTTACTAAAGGGGGAGTGGAATTTATTGTTAGAGCCCACAACATGAGAGTAAACACAACATTTGTTTGTGCAGGACAAATGAAGAGAATCATAAACACTAATAAGAGATATGTACTCATGCTCGTAAGGGAAAAGGATGTCATAACATCTGACGTTTTCCAAGGATGTGATCCTTCTCATAAGAAATAATTAATTGATATTGTTTCTAAGTATGATGATATTTTCCAGGAACTAGATGGATTACCTCCTAAGAGGGAAATCCAACATGAAATACATCTTCAACATGATTCTCCCCTTCCTAATGTGGGCATGTACATGATGTTGATTGTAGATATTACAGAGATCAAGAAAAAAGTACAGGACTTGTTGGATTGAGGGGTCATCAAACCCAACTCATCTCCTTGTGGCTCTCTAATCATGATGGTGCCAAATAAGGATGGCACATGGTGAATGTATGTCGATTACTGAGCCTTAAATAAATTACAGTGAAAAATTGATACCCTCTTCCTCTTATAGATGATTTACTTGATCAACTAAAGGATGTTGTTTATTTGACTAAGTTGTATTTGTGTAGTGGATACCATCAGATTAGGGTTGTAGAACAGGATGCATGGAAAATTGCCTTTAAAACCAAACAAGGATTTTTTGAGTGGTTAGTTATGTTGTCTGGGATTTACAATGCTCCGACAACCTTCATGCGTGTTATGAATGATGTATTCATGCCATTTCTAGATGGTTTTGCAATTGTATATTTAGACAACATTCTTATATTTAGTGGGACTTGGGATGAACATGGAAGGCATGTAAAGAAAGTATTAGATACTTTTCAAAGGGAAAAGTTGTATGTAAAATTGTCCAAAAGTGAATTTGGCAAGAATGGACTTGTGTAATTAGGTCATATTGTAGGAGGAAGACAATTGAAAATTGATCCTTCCAAAATTGATGTAATTGTAAATTGGCATGAGCCCAAAAATGTAACTGAAATGCGAAGCTTCTTGGGTGTAGTCCAGTACTGGAGGAGATTCATTTCAAACTTATCTTTTATTGCAGCTCCTTTGCATGCCTTAACTAATGTGAAGAACACTTTTTAGTGGGGACAAAAGAAACAAAAGGCCTTCGACACTTTGAAGGAAAAGATCAATACCTCACTAGTATTATCATTTTCGAATCTTCAATAGCCTTTCGAGATCGAGACAGATGACAACGGATACACCATGGGTGCAGTATAGGTGCCATATCGTAAGCCTATCTGTTACCACTCTAAAAATTTTGACCAAGTTGTTGTTAACTATTCTACATATGATAAAGAGTTGTATGCATTAGTTCAAAGTGTAAATAAATGGAAGCACTACTTTTTAGGGAAGGAAACAATCATACATACAAATCATCAGCACTTACATTATCTCCAAGCACAAACCAAGCTGCAACAATCTTGACATTACAGGTGGATGGGTTTTCTTAAATAGTTTCATTTGGTAATCAAATACAAAAGGGTACAAGTAATAAGGTAGATAATATGCTTTCTAGACCTCCTATTGTTTCTTCTATTATTTTGAAGAATGCTTATTTATCTCATGATAGCTATGTGGAACAATATGTTGTTGATGAAGATTTTAAAGATGTATTTGAGAAGCTAACCCATGGTGCACAGGTAGAGAGATATTATCTACAAGGAAAACTACTTTACCATCTTGGAAAGCTATGTATTCCTACAAATGAACGATTCCATGTAATACGAGAAGCTCACACTTCTCTTCTGTCTGGGCATTTTGGGTAGGAAAAACTATGGCTTATCTGCAAATATTTTTTTACTAGCCTCAGATGAAAGAAATTGCAACTAAATGTGTAAAGGGGTGTGTGATGTGTTCTACTTGTAAGCCCACTAATAGAAAATTGGGGCTATACTCACCACTTCCTATTCCATCCCATCCATGGGAGAGTATCTCCATGGATGTTTTAGGGGATTTACCAATGTCGAAAAGGGGTCATGACTATTTGTATGTAGTAGTGGGTAGATTTAGAAATATGTGTATCTTGATGCCATGTAAAAAGAAGATCATTGTTGAGAAGAATGCTAATATCTTATTTCAGTATGTTTGGGTTCACTTTGGGTTACACACATCCATTATATCAGATCGAGATACTCGATTCCTTGGGGATTTTTGGACAAAATTGTGGAGAATGATGGACACCAAGTTGAAGAGGAGCATTGCTTTCCATCCACAGTCCCTCAGATAGACATAGGTTGTTAACCGAACAATGGTGATTTTACTTTAGGGCTGCTACAAAAAGCATCCCAAGTTATGGGATGAACAGATACCCTATGTACGACATGATTACAATAAATATTTACATTCCCCCACTTAGTGTTCACGATTTGAGACATGTTTTGGGTATTTTCCTAAGGTCCCTTTTGTTCGACAACACAGGTATTCCAACAGAGGACGAACACCTTCAGTAACCACTCACATAACCATATCAAATATCAACACACCGATGTTTTCACGTGGTAAAACCCCTACGGGGAAACATCCACGGCCCCAACCAACGCGACCACTTGGAGCAGTTTATTAATGTAAAGAAAAAGATTACAGAGAGATTTTACAAGAGAGTTTCTCACAATCGATCATCGAAAAATGACCCTCCATGCTCTTTAAATAGAGATCATGGACCAATCGGGTGTTAATCCATGGATCAATGGCCGTTAAGATCGAGGAGAGTATGAACCGTCAGATCACTCTATGTCGGGTACATATCGTGACTGTCGAATTTCCTAACTACAAATGCATACTAATGCATACTAAAGAAACACACTTTTACCTAACGACATATTAGACCAAGTATATCTTAACTAACTCCCAAGTGTCTAAATATCCTAACACCTTTGTACTTTATGTATGGGAAAGATGTCGATTCCAATGAAGGAAAAAATGAAGACAAGGCCCGCAATTTCATTCAAAGGATCCAACATGTACACCAAGCAGTCAAAGAATAGTTAGAGAACATTCAAGCACAATATAAAGCTTGAAATGACAAACATAGGGTTGATCATCAGTGTTTTCACCCAATTCGTCACTAGGTGAGCAAATTAAGAGTGCTTACATGCCCAGTTGGGCTCTGCTAGGCATGACAGCTGTGAAGTAAAGGTTAGAAAGAAAAACAACAAAGCTATTAACAAGAATTAAACTAAAACTAATAAAAACTATGAGCATATAAAACAAATGAAAAATAGAGACAAATGGACCAATATCACCAATGTATAAGCTGATCTATTGATGAAATCCAAAGGCACAAAGAAGAAAGGGGACTTGGGTCCCTTCTTTCTCCAATGGAAGGCTCTTGAGGCCCTCAAAGCTTGCTCTCCTTTACAATGAAAAGATGGAAATGTGGTTGAAAGAACTCCAAGCTTATTCACTCAAGAGAGGGGTGAATAGCTCTATGAAATGCATCTTGTAATGTTTATTGCCAAAGAATGGGTCCTTAGCAATCTCAGCAGCATAACAGTATGAAGAATTCCTTCAGAAAATGGTGGTCATTCATGGCTTTTTATAGCCAAGCATTGGATCATTATGTAACCTCTTTAGAATGTGAAAAGGGGCTCTTTAGGGCACAATTAGGTCTTTGACCAGCCCACCATGAGGATTGAGCTCGGATTTGGTGTCAAATCGACTTGGGAGTTGATCCATTAGTGGTTGGGAGGCCGACCAAATTCAATAAATGCGCCGTTTAGCAGGCGCGCGGGTTTTTTGCCCAACAACCACGCCTTTTTCACATATGCGTGCTTTGTATGTTTCTGTTACGCGCATACGCGCGCGCACCCAGATGATGTAAAGCGCCTTTCAAATTTTTGGTCTTTTGTATAGTTTTTTGACTCTTTTGTAATGCTGAGGAATTAATATTGTGCCATGAATGACTTTTTCCTATTTTGATGATGCAGAGTTCTTGTCACCATGCGCGGATGAAATTTCAGTGATAATAGATGCCCCCTGATGGATGAGGTTAGGAGCAAAACGTAGAGCCGAAATCCATCAATGTTTCTTTTATGGAGAATGGTGTTGTAAGGGAGAGCAAGAATGGGACCGTGTAGAGAAATCCTTTGGAGAAGAAAGGAACCGGTAGATCCCGACATTCCACAAGGTGCGTAACAATATACAAGTGTGTACAAACGAGGCGGGCATGCCCCATGCTCGTGTGATGTAACTCTGAAGAAAAAATGTCTGAAGTGTTGGTGTAGACAACTGCAGCGCCCTCGGGGGCGGAATGATAAAGGCATAAGACAATTCTGCAAAGGAACATACTCTGAACCAGCGGTAATGGTCGCGGAAGTAAACAACGACGGTGATGTGGGCATTGGTGGCCCTACCAAGTTCAGAGGTCTTCGACAATTGATAATAAAAACTGCAATAGTCACAAAGTAAGACCCACTGCAACATGAGAAAGTGTTGGCGTCGAATGTTATGGGGGTCAACGACATCAGGGAGCAATGGTGTTTCCCCTTGTGCCATCCGAGATCTCTCATTGAATGGGAAATGAGAATCAAGATACTGTCGCCCTTTTGGAAAAGTGTGCTGATGTCGAAAAAAGGAGGACGCGACTCCCAGAAGCAAAGGGCTTCGCGGAATCTACTGTGGTGGAGAAGTGGCAGAGGTACATAGACGAAGTCGAGAAATGGGAAGACTCAAGACTTCCCTTGGTTGGAGGGTATATGATAGAATGAATGGCCGCAACCGTGTGACAAGATCAAGTGTCAGGGGGATGACAAGATCAGGGATAAGTTGTGCCAGAGGCTGGACAAGGTGAACAAATTCATAGGATAAAGGTAAGTGACCTGGGTAGTACTTTGAAAACATAGACGATGCAGGTGGGGGAAAATGAGAAGTAATGCTCCAACCAAGGGTGACATGGGTTGCGTGTGGCCAAAAGGAAAGTAGGTCACCGACAGTGACGACAAAAGCGAATAACTGGAAATAAAGGCATTTGTACAATAAATAATGAATAAATTTGGGGAAGATGTACAAATACAGAAACGGGTGCCCTAGTGTGAAATGAGTGCCCCAGTGAGGGTAGAAATTGTTGGGAAAACAGATGAAGGGTGGGGGCCCCATTGGCAAGTTTCTGTATGAGGTAGGTGAAATGAAGATAGGTTCACAGATGGGCAAACTAATGGTGGATGACATGGAGGGTTCATGATCCTGCGGATGTGCAGGTAAAAAGAACTGAAGCATAAAGCGATGATCTGGGAGTCCATGTGGGAAAGCTAGCAAAATGAGGAGAAAGAGTATGTGGTTGATCTGCAACATGATGAAAGACTATGAGGACTCCCATCCCTAAAGGGTAATGAAGAACAACATGAGTGTCATAAGTTCAAAAAGGTGCTATGAATGAGACAACTCATGTGGGTAAGAAATCTACCGGGTTCCAGTACCGTAGATGCAAAATGGAGGTGTGAGTACTGCAGAGCCGGAAATGGGTATCCTAAAGGCCAAAATCAGGGGGTGTGACTGGGAATGTAAATGCAATACAGCGGGAGAGACTACATGCCAGTGCTGAGTATATACCTGAAGGAATGATGCAAAGAGATGATGACCAAGTACCTGCACAGAGAACAACCAAATACCCAAAGTGAACAATATCTGAAGAGAATAACAAATATGAACATGTATTAGGTAAATGTGACAATGCGTGTGCGTACCTGGCCATGATATGAAAAAAGGGCACCCCAGGGGCTTAGGATGAAAAGTGGCCCAGGGACAACCATGATGTAGGTGGCGGGACGTTGATCCCGTGGCTGAAGATGGTTCGAAGAATGGACGCCATGGGCTCCTGGAATGGTGAGTGGAAGTTTGGAAAAAAGGCCTATATATAGCTGTAGGGCCCACATTGCCACCTCATTTGTACTTGCTGCTACTGTGAGTTTTCGAGCAGATTCAGAGGAGATTGAGTGATTCCGGGAGCACGGGATATCCGATTGACGGTGTGTGAGTTTCAGGTTAGTGGTCTAATCATCCTGTAGAGAAATAGGTTTCCAATTTTTGGGCAGGGTAGGTACAGGGGGTCGTACGGGGGTTTTGAGGGGTTTTTTGATAGGGTGTGGGCCCCAATGCATGGGCGACTCAATGGAAGGCGCGCATGCATGCACGCTTGTTCATTGAATACGCGCGCATTAATGCACGTGTGTAGGAATTTAAGGCATGCCCTAGGGGCACGCCTGTGACGTAGACAGGCGTGCATGAGTGCGCGCCTGTGGGGTGAACAGGCGCGCTCCTGAGCGCGCCTGTGGGTATGACAGGGGCGCATGAGTGCGCGCATGTGGGGTGAATAGGTGCGCTCCCGAGCGCGCCTGTGGGTATGACAGACACACCCTAGCACGCACCTGTAATGTGAACAGGTGCGCTCATGAGCGCGTCTGTGGGAAAAACAGGTGCGCACACATGCGCACCTGCATAGTGAACAGGTGCGCATGTGTGCACGCCTGTGGGTGGTAAAACCACGCCTTTGAGGCAAGGTTTCAGGGTAAAAAAATTATCTTATTTGATGTATTGGATGATTGCCTAAGCTAATATAGGACTCTGGGTTGTGTGCAGGTGGCGAGCAGGGATCATGGATGTATGGTGGCGTGAGCGAGACTGGTCGCAGCTGCGAGATGTTGTGGCCGATGCGAGGCCTGCAGTTCGAGCGTCTTTAGCAGCCAGTGGGTTGCTAAAGTTCTTTGAGTGCCCGTTGATACGGTCACAGGAGTATTTGCTCCAGTTTCTGATCGAGATGTGGAGCCCAGATCAGCATTGCTTCCTCGTGCGAGGAGAGAAGATCCCCTGCACTGCAGTGGAGGATGTATACTTTTTGACGGGGCTCCCCTTCCGGGGAACACCGTTGCCGACAGATCCTGTGCTGCCGAGAGACACTCATCTGCGAACCGTCGCCGAGCAATACTGCTCGGGCGAGCACTATATGACTGGAACGACAGTGAGTATCAGTGGGATAGATGCCCTACTGCATCGTTGCATTGCAGCGATGATAGTTCGTGTGTATGGGTCCCGAGCGCCCCACCAGATTAGTGGTGGTGAGCTGATTTTGATGGAGAGGGTAGTGGTGGGCCATGAGCAGTTCGCCTGGGGTTTGACCCTACATGCGCAGATGATTGCGCAGCTGGACCATTGCTAGTCTAGAGGCGTCGGGGAGTTTGCATTTGGCTCCATTCTGGTAGCCTTTTTCTTGGAGAGGGTGTCGATGCTGCACCTGAGGGTGCTACTGGAGGTACCAGGGGTACGAGAGCCACACTTAAGGTGGTGGTCACAGATTTTGGTTCGCCACGGTGGTGGCGAAGGCGGGCACTACTTTACTACACAGGCAGTGCAGATATGGCGGCAGATGCCGCAGGTTATACTTCAGTTCCCCTATGCTGGGGTGGATTTATGGGGGGACCCAGACATGGTGTTTCCTCCTGGGGAGGTTTTTGATCACAGAGGTATATTGTGTATTTGTGTGTTTTGATTTACGCTATGATTTTGATATACCAGTGTGCATGTTTGATGTATAGACATTGATACCATCTGTTGTTGCTTGTTTGGTGCATGTGTAGATTTGGCAGCTCGCGGGCATGAGGTGGAGTTATATAGACTGTCGGTGCAATGAGAGGGGCGACCTCCGCGTGGAGAGAGGAAACCACGGGATGAGGCTGTGGGGAGACCTGCAGATCCTACGAGACCGACGAGGAGGTGCCGATTTGATGACCCTGGTGCGGGGCCATCTCATGCTCCTCCGGTAGTAGCCAGAGGGGAGTTGGATGATATACTCCATCGGTTTGAGACGGTGTTTCGAGACATGCCTGAGGGCATGTGGATCCGTATCCAGGACGAGGATTTCTTGGAGCAGTGTATCGGGTTACCGCCACCATGGCGGTCTATCATGCAACGAGCAGTTGTGCTTGCCGCCATGACTAGCGGATGCTTGCCGCCGGGGCAGGAGGGTCCTGCAGGTGCGCCACGACCACCACCTGGGGAAGGTAGGGGTGGGCCACCAACTCCTCCTGAGGGAGGGGCAGCTGGGGGTGCGATAGAGGCCCCCTGATTGTATTGTATATTGTTTTGATAGGCTGGTGAGACGATTTTTGTACCATGATGTGGCACGGGCCTGTGGGCCAATGTATTTTTGTGTATGTAAACATTCAGGTGGCCTGAGGGGCCCACATATATATATATATATGAGTATACATGTTTTTTGGATCCAAATGTGTTTTACATGTGTGTTTTGTGTTGATGTGGATGATGTTGATTCTATCTATATGCTGTGACAAGATATGTGAGATGTTTATGTATGTGTAGCTTGATGTGATATATGCCAATATAGCACCATGTTAGCTATTTCATCTGTTGTTTGATTCAATTCTCTTGGAATATGTGTAAATGTAATGGAATCAAAATGTCGAGATAATAATCTAACCTGCAGGTATTTGCGAAAGAGGCACAGATCGCGTACACGGTACACATTGTTAAGTTGGAGAACGACCAGTTGAGAGTCGAGGCAAACGCTAAGGTGACGAATATGATGATGTTGGGCGTCAGTCAGGAGGCCAATGATAGCAGTGTATTCGGCTTGGTTATTGGTTGCTGGTCCTAAATAGATGCCGCTGGAATGTAGCATTTCATGTGAAGGGGTGTAGAGAGCCCAAGCAGCCGAAGCGAGATTTTGTGTCCAACGGCTGGCGTCGTCGGCGTAACCAATGTGGTAAGTTGGTGGATGAGTCATCTATCAATAGCACAAAGGATAGTTTATATGGGGGAGAAAAAATATTAAAAACGCTATAAAAGAAAAATAACCTAAAGTAGCGTAACTACGTTTAAGCATAAAATTTCTTGAGGTATAACCCATTGACGGGTTCTTTGAGCGTGAGGCCTTCGGGGGAGGCTAGGATGTATGCACCTTTGGTGAGGCAATGTTGGATGATGTAAGGGCCATGCCAGAGTGATTCGAATTTGCTGTGGCCAAAGGTATCATGAGCGATATCGTAGGCGAGGATGAGGTCGCCTTCGCGGAATGAGCGAAGTTTGACATGGCGATCAAAGGTAGCTTTGGATCATTTTTTAGCTGCCTCGTTGTTCTGTAATGAGGATCGACGATCTTCATCCAGAGACTCCAAGTTCAGCAAGCGCTGCTCCATTGGAGCAGTGTCAGGTAAAAGCTCAATTGTGGTGCGAAGGGTGGGAATTTCGCA
>ML816754.1:88302-105383 GCA_009831015.1 Picea engelmannii | reverse complement strand
ATGTCACCTTGCAACATGTGGACATCGCTTGGTCCTTTACAAGAGTTTGATTACCTAAATAAGCTAGATGTCATTGGTACAACCTTGCAGAATTTTAAAAGCCCTAGGAAACTAGCATGTGGACATTGTGGTCCGTTACTATCTTTTAACTCCCTATGTTTGAGTTAATCTAGAAAAGCATGAAACTAGCCTAGATTGAACATGTGGGCATGTGTGGGCCCGTTACAAATCTTTAACTCTCCTAGTTTTTTGATCTAAGAAAGTAAAATTGCAACAACTATCCTACTTTTGTGACATGTGGGCATGTATGGGCCCGTTACAAATTTATTATATGTTTGAAAAATGAAACTAAGAGGGGTCTCAAAAGAGCCTTTGTCCTCTCCTAAAAGTTTTGAAATTTTTGTTAAGGGAAATGAGATCGTTTTCGCAATCCTTTTCTGATTCTCAAGACTGCTTGATGGCGCAAGAGAAGAGCATCCTCAAGATTGTTACTTGCAATTTCTAGTCCCAAAAATGTGAGTTTAGATGTGATTAGAATTGATGTTCAACTTAGATTTATAAACCAAAGCAAGCCATCCATGTGGCAAAAAGCAAATAAGGGAAAATGATTTTTATCCACTTAAGTGCCTATGTGTGCTTGATTATCCCCTTTATAAGTTGAGGGGTCTAAGTGGTGCCATATTTAGAACATGCATGTCATCATTCTTAAGAAGGAAAATGATTTTTCCCCACATCCAAGAGCTTACAATGCAAATTTTACTTCAAATGTGCGGCCTCCTGTGTGGACAGAGGTGCATATGGCGCCTGGGCGCTGACAGAAATGAAAAACAAAGCGCATGCGCGCCCGACGCGCGCCTGTGGGGTGAAATACCCGCACGCCTGTGTCAAAATTCCGAGACGAAAAATTCGGATGGATTTCTCTCCAATTTCTGGTGAATTGACTGGTAAGCAGGTCGGCAGAGGCCGGCTTGTGAACCTGCAAGTTAATGAAATCAAAAGGAAAGCAAATAAAGCCCAAATGAGGGAGGAATTGATACCTTCTCCCCAGTATGGTCACCAATTTGTTTGCACCCAATTCGTCACTAGGTGAGCAAATTAAGAGTGCTTACATGCCCAGTTGGGCTCTGCTAGGCATGACAGCTATGAAGTAAAGGTTAGAAAGAAAAACAACAAAGCTATTAACAAGAATTAAACTAAAACTAATAAAAACTATGAGCATATAAAACAAATGAAAAATAGAGACAAATGGACCAATATCACCAATGTATAAGCTGATCTGTTGATGAAATCCAAAGGCACAAAGAAGAAAGGGGACTTGGGTCCCTTCTTTCTCCGATGGAAGGCTCTTGAGGCCCTCAAAGCTTGCTCACCTTTACAATGAAAAGATGGAAACGTGGTTGAAAGAACTCCAAGCTTATTCACTCAAGAGAGGGGTGAATAGCTCTATGAAATGTAGCTTGTAATGTTTATTGCCAAAGAATGGGTCCTTAGCAATATCAGCAGCATAACAGTATGAAGAATTCCTTCAGAAAATGGTGGTCATTCATGGATTTTTATAGCCAAGCATTGGATCATTATGTAACCTCTTTAGAATGTGAAAAGGGGCTCTTTAGGGCACAATTAGGTATTTGACCAGCCCACCATGAGGATTGAGCTCGGATTTGGTGTCAAATCGACTTGGGAGCCGATCCATTAGTGGTTGGGAGGCCGACCAAATTCAATAAATGCACCGTTTAGCAGGCGCATGGGTTTTTCGCCCAACAGCTGTGCCTTTTGCACATATGCGTGCTTTGTACGTTTCTGTTACGTGCATACGCGCGCACACCTAGATGATGTAAAGTGCCTTTCAAATTTTTGGTCTTTTGTATAGTTTTTTGACCCTTTTGTAATGCTGAGGAATTAATCTTGTGCCATGAATGACTTTTTTCTGTTTTGATGATGCAGAGTTCTTGTCGCCACGTGCAGACGAAATTTCAGTGATAACAATCAGTTCCAAGTTGGAGACCATGTATGGATTCACATCAACAAGCAACGGTTGAATTGTGAAGGAAAGAAACTCAAGCCCATCCGATATGGACCCTTCACTATTCGAAGAAAAGAGGTACCAATGTTTTTCATCTAGATCTTCCACCTTATATGTAGATCTATTCAGTTGTAAATGTGTAAAAATTGAAATTTTTTGAGCCTCCCATGATCATGGATCAAGGTGAGGAAGTTTCAATACCTTCAGTTGATGAATTTTCTCCTCAGTACTTGGACGAGTTGAAGGAAGATATCATCCTGGACAGAAGGATGAGGACTTCACGTAGGGGTGATGTTGATTATATTTGAGTGGGCTTAAAGGGAACAAATCCAAGCAAGGCAAAGTGGATTGATAAGGACAAAGTGAGGGAACTCTTTCCTCACTTATAAGTTGATTGATGAAAGATTTTGGTGGTACAAAAAGATCTCAGTGGGAAGGCATGATCCAAAAAAAGATACATAGAAGTATAAGGATAAATAAGAATTCACATAAGCATCTCAGAAAGCTCATAATGGCCTTAGCAGATAGAGAAAGGAAAAACATTAAAAGTCCTCAAAACTCAGTGAAATTGGCATCATCGTGAAGGGAACATCACAAGATTTCCAACGATGTAAACAACTCGTCAAATAGAGTTACGGATCAAAAGATATTCGTGGTCAAAGTTTTGGTCAAATTAGCCCAGTCAACAGGGATGAGTCAACATATGTACTGCTAATGTCAGCATCCGTAAAGGGTACATGGCACATGAAGAGGGTGGCACGTGTCATGGTTACGTCAACATGATGACATGGAAACACCATAGGTTTCCACATGTCATTCGTTTTTGGACTTTTTCGGTCAGTCCGTGGACCAATGGGAAAGTGCCATGTGGCAGTCCATACAACTGCGTGGCAGACCATACATCCACCTGATAGGTGATGTGGCAAGATGATGTGGCATGTTTGTGCAATAAGGTGATGTGGGCCAATGAATGGTCACCACGTGGCCTAGTCGTGGGCTACCACATGGAAGCGAGAAAATGCCCAAGGACACCCAACAACCAAATTTTAAAATTGGAAAAGGGGTTGGCTGGCACCAACCCCCCAGTCCACCAAATATATGATAATCCACCAAGAGTTCACTGCCAGATCTGGCGGGTGTTGGGGTCCTATAATCATAGGTAACTTGATTTTCCAGCTACTTATTTGGCATTGCTCCCATGACAAAGACATCTATCTTGTTGGGCTCCATTGATTCCATGTCCCCTTCCATCCATTTCTCCCGATCCTTCATCACCATGTTGTGCCCTTCATGCCCTTGCCCTCCATTTCTTCACCCTCGCCATTTTCATCCCTACATGAATAAACAAGCTTAGGATAAAAAAAATTAGGTTAATAATAAATTATAGTGGTATTTTTAATACTAATTAGCATAATAAAATCAATTTAATTAAGTTGATGTAGTTAGATTAACAAAACTAGGTTAGGGTTGTTAATAATAAGTTAATTAATAGTTAATTAAAACCTAGGCTTGTAACTAGTTAACAATAATTAATTAAGTTAGTAATTAGGTTAGTTTAATTAAGATTAACAATTAGGTTAGTGTATTAGAATTAAATAATAAATAAAATTAAACTTGGAACAAAAAGTAAAATAAAACACATACTAAACATTATAAAACAATGAAAAAACATATAAATAATAAATACAAAACAATAATATAAAACATTAATTGACAAAACAAATTAAAACACGTAAAACAAAAAACTTAATAAATAAAACAAACAAAAGTAATAAATATAACAAAAAACAAAACAAACAAAAAAAATAAAAAATAAAAACATAATGCGCACCTTACGAACATATCCCAAAGCAAACAAATCAACGCTCATGAATTAAGTCGGACCCCCTGTGCTTTTCGAGCTTTAACGAGGGGGTCCAAGTTAGTGGTATTGGGTGGGACACTTGTAACCTCATGGAGAACTCGGACCCACCCCCTCCCAATACCACTTACTACCTCAGGGGGGGTCCGAGTAAACCACTTTGCCCCTCCAAAACCACTTTTCCCAAATAAAACCGTTTTTTGCCAGTTTTACCTGTTCGACTTCTGGGAAGGATACCGGGAAAAATGAGACGAATTTTCAAAATCCGAGAGAGGTTTTTGTTCAGAACGGGATGAAGAACACAAACCTCTCCCATATTTTACACAGGTATCAGGAGCAGGGAGAATCAAATCCATCTTTCAGCCCCATTTTTCAGTTTTTCGTTTTTCCTATTTCAGTCCTGATTTTGCGGGAGCTATTTCAGTTTGCTGGAGATGAATTTGAAAAAACCGAAAGATTTTTTTGTCCAAAACATGCTCATATACAATAAAATATTTCTTTTTATACACATGTGTCACTGTTAAGGAGAAACAAATGTCTGAGTTGACCCCTTTTTTCAGCAGTTCGGCCTATCTTTCATGGCAGATAGTTCAAGATTTTCAGGGATTTTATTTCTATTTTTGGCCGAGGTGGTTGAATTCGACCTCTTGAACCTAGGGAGAGTCGGTTATATATATTGTAATAAGTCGAATTTACAATGCTGATCAGTCAGAGACCATGTTTTAATCTTGTATCAGATCTCACAGAGCCTTCTATATTTCATCAATCCAATAATACAATCACAACAGTTACATGATTCATGTGTTAATATTGGTGGTGATGTTTTTCTTATTCACTATAATTTGTTTCCATTGTTTTTCTTAATTTATTCATACTCTGAATTATGCAAAGAAGTTCAAAGAACAAAATGTTTTGAGACATACACTCTGTTTCTGGCTTTGACATAATTGTCAATGTTTTTTTCTCAATGGTTAATTTCAGGATTCTTGATTGCCCTGTTATTGTTGGTCTTCTCATATTCTCCTCCAAATTCAAAATCAAACTCAAATAATCCAACAAGAGTGCCTACCTTTCCCTGTAAGGTTGTCTGTAGAAATTGTCTTTGATTGAAACTCAACTTGTGACTCCATTGCCCAATGGTTCCTCTTCTCTGCCCCTACCCAATTCTTAAAAAAAAACCTTATATTTCATGACTAGCCTAACTTCCCCTTCAAATAAAGCTATATCAGACAGAGATATCTCTCTCTGAGTCTCATAGGGCTAGATTCTTGACTCAAAGTGGTTTTTTTGTTACCCCTGCCGATTTCCTCCTAGAAATTACAGGGTGATAACAACGGGATCCGACATATCAAACCATACTTCAAAGTTAGCATGGGCCCAAAAAAATAACACACACACACACACACACACACACACACACACATAGATATATATCCCACAATGTATTAAAATTGAGGTCCACGGTCTTGACCCCAGAACCTCCTCCAAAAAAGCGCCTTAATATATATCCACCAACCAACATGCCAAACAGTCTCGTTGGTAAATCCGCCCCCCATTTTGTTTAAAAATTGGTTCTTGCCAGAGCCTAAGGGTTAGACCAGGGAATGCGACCGTACGGATGGAGGCATGAAAAACGAGAAATTTTTCCATGAATTTATTACAAGTGTAGGCACGCAAATCGAGATGAAATTTCTCATGGGCCTAAAAGTGCCATACTCAAATCGAGGTGTGGAGACAATTGTTTTTGGGCAATTCGACGCCATGAATTCATTGGTGTTGTTTGTTTTCTGATATGAGCAAAGCTTCTGTAACTTAACTCCAGAATGAGGTATACTTGTATATTTTTCCAAATTCTTTTGTTGAGTTAATAAAAAGGCCTACCCATTTGATAGTAGGACCCGGAGATGTACTCCACCAGGGACAAACTCCGTTATCAATTTTTTTTGTTTAGATCTGATGCATATGTCTCTTCATTATTGAGTTATTCCTTCTTTATGGTGCACTTCATTTTATTCTCATTTAATACAATTCTTTAATAATTCACATTGATGAAAAGATCATGGATCACCAACCAATCCCTAAATCCGTGGCATGTTTTTAAATATATATTAATTGGTTTTATAACCAAGTCCAAAATTCTAGGCATGCCTTAACTATTATTAAAATTATAGTTATAACCAACTAATAATAAATGATAGTTTGTTAGTAGAAATGTGTTAAGTTGTTTCATGGTTGTTGGGTCATGGGTTCTATTCCCACCGACCATAACCTTTTACCATATATAACATGTCAATAGTTTAACCACCCGAAACTTTAGTATATAGTTATGAACCATAACATAAAACGTTTTGAGATCTTTGGTAATATATGGTTATGTTTTGCAACAATTATACTATATACTATACATAGTATATAATTTAAACAACTCCCACCAGATTACTTGTTGAGCTCCCTCCACAAATTATGGATCATATGGTATGTAATGAGACCAAGGGCCAAGGGTCGAGGGATTAGGCCCTCGAACCTTTGGCGCCCATATATAACTTTACGCTATTTTAAATATTTAATATGCCATATGTTTATCAAAGCTCATGTGGTGGTGCATTGGTGTGGACAGTAATGTGAAGGCCTTTGTTGGATTTGTAGGTCATGGGGTCGAATCCCATTGACACCATATCTTTAGTATAACCAAACCAATGTGGTGACCTCTCATTATCTCTTTTAATGCCACATGTCAAACTATGATTGGAGCCACATGTCATCATGTGATTGAACCACTTTCCAACCTATATTTGGATTGTACCTTGCCTAGTCAGATGTGAATTAGGTGCCATGTATCACTTTTTCATTGGTGACATGTGTCACTTCTTTATTTGCCCTATAATTTGAACTTTGACCTGGGTTAATTGAAACTTTGATTGTGTTAGCACTCTGTAATTTTCCCAAGGCTGAGGAGGCAGTCACAAAGGTAACATAAAAACCACTTCGAGTCTGGATCTAGCCCTCCAAGACTCAGAGAGGGATCTCTCTGTCTGATATAAATTTGTTTGAAGGAGATATTAGGCTATCTCTAAAGTACAAGGTTTGGTCTTTTGAGTTTTGGTTAAGACAATAGAGAAAAAGGCCATTGGGAAGAATGGCGTCAATAGGTTAAAACTGATTGAATGAATGAATAACTAAGAAAATTTGTAACTAGGCAAGGAAACCATGACAGTGGATCTTAATATTTTGTAAGATGACAAAGAAGAATGGGTTAAGAATCATCTCAAATGCAGAGCAACGTTCATATGAATTCTACATTCAATTTGAAGAAGAAAACATAAACATTGATTTAAGCCAAATCAGGATGTACAAGACAAATCCTGAGTATAATTTTCTTATAAACAATGATGGAAGAAAACAATATGAGAAAAACAAGAAAATTTCAGTTTACATCAGAGAAACTTCACCACCGAATCATGACACAAGAATCTGGAAATCCAGTATCTTAATATTCATTCAAATTCATTTCAGCCTGCTGATCATCTTTACAAAATAGAAAGTAATGTTTCTAGATTATCTTCCCATATAGTCCCTCCAGGTCGAACCCCCTTTTTTATTTCTAACTCCCCTAAATAGGTAAAGATACTCTTAGTCTCAAAAACTCGAGTCCTATCTCTGCTTTCTAAAAATAGAAAATAGTTACAATGATTGACACATGTAAATTGTCTCTTAAAATAAACAAAACAGATTCTAACAATAATTAAAGGAAAATTAAATTTGGAAATTGTTGCTTGGTTGTCATGAATTTGCTGGAAGGTTGTTGATGCTTATCCCTTGAATTATGGAACTAATGGCCACTTGTCCCTTTGATTGCTTGAGAGGTGCCTCGAGTGCATTACATTTCTGGATCTGCCTCAAATGATCTGGCTAGATTGGTGCCTTGATTTCCAACTATACCTTGTTCCTATCCTCGAATTTTCCATTGAATGATGGATTAACCTTTGACTAATAATCAATTTATGCCAAGTGTTCTCTTCTCCAGTTTAAAAGAAATGAACTGATCCTGGATTTTCCCTATAATCAGGGGCTTATCTTTGATGACTAATCCCCTACCAGCTTCTTATCAAACCCATTGGATAATTGTAAAGATGGACAAATTTTCTTTGAAAAAGGAATCTTCAGAATCTCTTAACTGTCAAAGACACTACTTGCAGGCTCCTTCTGGATGAAAGATCTTATTGAGCTGTGTCTGACCTCAAAAATATCCACCCCATATAACCAATTTCCAGTTGATTCTTTGACTATCACTCTTCTGCCTTGAAAAATTGATAAGATCCCTACAATTTTGGATCTCAAATCCCTTCAAACTATAAGTGCATTGTCATTAATTGCTAACACTTGTAGAATTTTTCTTTGACTGATAAAGGAGTATGGCCAACCCGGTTAGTATTATCCATTTCAGAAAACATTGATCCCTCATAAGAGATGAAATACTAACGTTTGACACATTGTCCATATTGTCATAGTTTCCTCTCTCTAAGTGTTGCGCCCTCTTCTTGCTTGATTCTTATCGATTTCCAATTTAAAAATCCATAGCTTCCATAGAAGTCCTATTTTCATATGCAAAGCCCTCAAACTGCTGAAAAACAGTGAGGTAATTATAGTTGCTCTTGTAATAGTTTCTATTCATTAAGATAGGTCGGAAGAAAAAATACAAACTTGCACTTTGATGTCACTAACTATAACACCTTTGCGGGCATGAGTGCTCAAAACGTGACCCTTTGATCTAAAAAAAAGTGGTTGAAATATCCACACTTGTTGGGGGGCCGATTCAAAACCAGGTATGCTATCCTTAGAGCCTCATGCATGTTGAACAAATATTTTAAAGTTTTCTGTCAAAATGGGCTTTGGCCCTCTCTTCTTGCTGGATGATATTTCTGTGCAAATACATTGGTAAAGAATTCTAAGTAGAAAAGACCATGACACACCTCATTGGCGCAATTAGTTGAATGATAAGAAACTCTCCCTATTGTATAAACAATCCTTAGCACACCTTTAGAATGGCAGTCTCTATCAGCCCCAACTTACCGCTTGTGCCCCTGCCTCCGGAGAATTTTTGTCTATAATTGCAACTGCATGTCTCCATCCACAAGACATCTGTGCTTCTTCTAGTGCCCAGTCCTTTATGAGGTCCATTTACTGACTGGAGTGAGGTATCATCTTAAAACAAACCAACCCTTCATGAAATTTTTGAAAGACATGCCTTTGCAATCAACATACTTCTTGTTCAGATACACAAAGTACATAGGAACATCTGTAGGGTGATCCAGATATCTTTCAGACCCAAATGTATCATCGAAAACAAAGAAAACATACCACAACAATTGTTGTCAGTATCTGTCTGAATATGGCTTCTATAGCTAAGAAAACCCTACGGTCTCCCTTCTATGTTGAATTTGCAAAAGTGTTGTTGTAATAGGCTGTAAGGAAATTCTAACCCGAAACTTATGCACCATATCTACTTCTGAACTGAAGTCAAGATTAACCTGTACAGTAGGAAAATTCAACTGTATCAAAGAAGCCTCGAAGAACTGTAGAAAAAATAAGCTCATTCTTGTCATCACCACCAATGACATAGAAATTTAGATCAAAGATGAACTTATACACATAAAATAAGCTATCGAACATGCCAATTTCCGATTCAAACTCTCCATGTTATCATATTTCCTACACCGATCTTTCAAGTGATTCTTTGACTCGTACATTGTGGTTTTAGGTGCGTGGAGCTAGAGCGTTGGAGCTTGGCTTTCAAGCCACCTTTTTAATGAGATTTGTGATAAAATTGACACCTACGAGTTACCCTGGCATCTGGCAATCTACATTTTATATTTTTTACCTTTATGGGATTTATCCCACATGGAGGAGGAAACCCTATCACTTACCCTTTATATACACAAACCTTTTATCATTTGGTCGATGTAGTGAGCCCAAGGCTATGCATTGGAACTTGGTGCATGTGCGTTGGGCTTGTGTATTGTGTGTTTGATCTTGTGTTGTGGTTGATGACTGCAGGTGCATCGGTCAACTTATGAAGAATATCTCTCGGTGTTGAGCTTGGCCTTGGGCCAAAATCATTTTATCAAAATTTTAATAAAACCAAACCAAAACCTGTGATAAGGCCGAGAACCAATTTTGACTTAAAAAGGCCAAATTAGACTAATAAATCCAAAGTTTAGGATAAAATCAAAACCAAAAACTTTTCCATATATCACGTTTTTGCCATACCAAACAACTATTCCTAATTTCTTGCCTACAACGCACCAGAATTTTAACTTGCTTTGAAGTTCACGTGCAAGGTACTTGGCTTATGCTTGATCACAGTCAAGCCCTTTTTTCCACCTTCACTACGCGTCATGAGTAATAGCGTTATGAGCAATCTGCTTTATGCCTGAAATAGATAGATATTAGTCAGAATACTGATTTCCCTATTATAGGGTCCTAACATAGGCTCCACCTGGGGATGGAAGCTTAGCATGAGGTGTCAAGGACTTAAGAACTCTGAGTGTGAAGACCAGTTGTCTCCATTGGGTTGTTTCCAAAGTGCAACTTGAAACCTGTGACCATTTCTTGTACATGTTCCAAACCTGAGGGCTACAAACTAAACTGAAAATAAAAACTATGAAAAAATGAATTGACAGAAGTGCTCATCCTGTTGAGCTTATTGGCACACTCCTACCTACCCTACTTTGCTAACAATTACTGCTCAATCAGGTAATGAAAAATTTCCAATGAAACCAACCCGGTAGTTGATCCCATGATTGGGCTTCCTCATCATGCTTGATGAAAATCAAAACTGAAATATGTAATGGTAACTAGTGATGGCTCGGGTCCTTGCAGAAAAAACATGATTGAACAGTTATACTGAAGAGGAGCTCCATATAATTTGTAACTGGGTCAATAAAGATATGATCTATTTGTTGATTCTCTAGGTATTCATTTAGCATTTTAACATGGATGAGTTTTCCAGTTGTATCCTCACTAGTAGACCATGATTTCAACTGGTCAGTTTCAGCCTTATGTTTGCAAACAAAAGATTCATCAATCGGAAAATCAAAAGGCAATACAATCTCCTTTGGTTTTGGAGACGAAGGATTTTCAAAAAACTGTTTTGGATGTTGGAAACAGTAGGACTGAATCTGAGTATTCAATAGTTCAATCTCCTTTTCAAGTCTTTCAGAAAACAACTCGAGAACACAAATTTTAATTTCAAGAGGGAATTTTATTGATTTCCAACAATGAAACACGCCTTTTAACAAAAATTCATCAATTTGAAAATTTTCTAACTCATCCCTGAATTCTTTTATAGCTTCACAAGATATAGGATTTGCCACATACCCTGTCATCTTGAATCATCATCAATGTTCTGAAATTTGGATCCGTTGGCAGTGAAGTCGCTCGTGAACTTTGAAGCTCAGGATCTTGAACAATGGATTCGTCAGGTGAATCGTACAACCTTTCTATGTTTGGCTTATGTTCACCATCAGAAGTCAAATATGAACTTGATATACTTTTGTAGAGAACCTGAAAACTCGTTCCCAGTGGAGTTGCCACTATGTTAGCACTCTGTAATTTGCCCAAGGCTATAGTAACAGAGGTAACATCAAAACCACTTCGAGTCTAGATCTAGCCCTCTAGGACTCAGAGAGGGATCTCTCTGTCTGATATAAATTTGTTTGAAGGAGATATTAGGCTAGCTCTGAAGTACAAGGTTTGGTCTTTTGAGTTTTGGTTAAGACAACAGAGAAAAAGGCCATTGGGAAGAATGGAGACAATAGGTTAAAACTGATTGAATGAATGAATAACTAAGAACATTTGTAACCAGGAAAGGCAACCATGACAGTGGATCTTAATATTTTGTAAGATGGAAAAGAAGAATGGGTTAAGAATCATCTCAAATGCAGAGCAACATTCATCTTAATTCTACATTCAATTTGCAGAAGAAAACATAAACATTGCTTTAATCCAAATCAGGGTGTACAAGACAAATCCTGAGTATAATTTTCTTATAAACAATGATGGAAGAAAACAATATGAGAAAAAAAAGAAAATAGCAGTTTACATCAGAGAAACTTCACCACCGAATCATGACACAAGAATCTGGAAATCCAGTATCTTAATATTCATTCAAAGTCACTTCAGCCTACTGATCATCTTTACAAAATAGAAAGTAATGTTTCTAGATTATCTTCCCATCTGGTCCCTCTAGGTCGAACCCCCTTTTTTCTTTCTTACTCCCCTAAATAGGTAAATATACTCTTAGTCACCAAAACTTGAGTCCTATCTTTGCTTTCTAAAAATAGAAAATTGTTACAATGATTGACACATGTAAACTGTCTCTTAAAATAAACAAAATAGATTCTAACAGTAATTAAAGGAAAATTAAATTTGGAAACTGTTGCTTGGTTGTCACGAATTTGCTGGAAGGTTGTTGATGCTTATCCCTTGAATTATGGAACTAATGGCCACTTGTCCCTTTGACTGTTTGAGAGGTGCCTCGAGTGCATTACATTTATGGATCTACCTCAAATGCTCTGGCTAGATTGGCACCTTGATTGCCAGCTATACCCTATTCCTTTCCTTGAATTTTCCATTGAATGCTAGATTAACCTTTGACTAATAATCAATTTATGCCAAGTGTTCTCTTCTCCAATTTAAAAGAAATGAACTGGTCCTGGATATTCCCTGTAATCTGGGGCTTATCTTTGATGACTAATCCCCTACAGCTTCTTATCAAACCCATCAGATAATTGTAAAGATGGACAAATTTTCTTTGAAAAAGGAATCTTCAGAATCTCTTAACTGTCAAAGACACTACTTGAAGGTTCCTTCTAAATGAGAGATATTATCGAGCTATGCCTGACCTCAAAAATATCCACCCCATATAACCAATTTCCAACTGATTCTTTGACTATCACTCTTCTGCCTGGAAAAATTGATAAGATCCCTACAATTTCGGATCTCAAATCCCTTCAAACTAGAAGTGCACTGTCATTAATTACCAACACTTGTAGAAGTTTTCTTTGACTGATAAAGGAGTATGGCCAACCAAGTTAGTACTATCCATTTTAGAAAACATTGATCCCTCATAAGAGATGAAAGACTAATGTTTGACACATTGTCCATACTGTCATAGTTTCTTCTCTCTAAGTGTTGCACCCTCTTCTTGCTTGATTCTTATCGATTGCCAATTTAAAAATCCATAGCTTCAATAGAAGTCCTATTTTCATCTGCAAAGCCCTCAAACTACTGAAAAGCAGTGAGGTAATTATAGTTGCTCTTGTAACAGTTTCCAGTCATTAAGATAGGTCGGAAGCAAAAATACAAACTTGCACTTTGATGTCACTAACTATAACACCTTTGCGGGCATGAGTGCTCCAAACGTGACCCTTTGATCTAAAAATAAAGTGGTTGATATCTCCACACTTGTTGGGGGGCTGAGTCAAAACCAGGTAGGCTATCCTTAGAGCCTCATGCATGTTGAACAAATACTTTAAATTTTTATGCCAAAATGGGCTTTGGCCCTCTCTTCTTGCTGGATGATATTTCTGTGCAAATACATTGGTAAATAATTCTAAGAAGAAAATGCCATGATACAACTCATTAGCGCAATTAGTTGAATGATAAGAAACTCTCCCTGTTGTATAAATAATCCTTACCACACCTTTAGAATGCCAGTCTCTATCAGCCCCAACTTACCTCTTGTGCCCCTGCCTCCGGAGAATTTTTGTCTATAATTGCAACTGCATGTCTCCATCCACAAGACATTTGATTTTCTTCTAGTGTCTAGTCCTTTGTGAGGTCCATTTACTAAATGGAGTGAGGTCTCATATTAAAACAAACCAACCCTTCATGAAAATTTTGAAAGACATGCCTTTGCAATCGACATACTATGGAGGGTGATCCAACACAAAGCACATAGGAACATCTAGAGGGTGATCCAAATATGTTTTAGACCCAAATGTATCATCGAAAACAAAGAAAACATACCACAACGATTTTTGTCAGTATCTGTCTGAATATGGCTTCTATAGCTATAAAACCCTACGGTCTCCCTTCTGTGTTGAATTTGCAAAAGTGTTTTTGTAATAGGCTGCAAGGAAATTCTAACCCGAAACTTATGCACCATATCTACTTCTGAACTGAAGTCAAGATTAACCTGTACAGTAGGAACATTCAAGTGCATCAAAGAAGCCTCAAAGAATTATAGCAAAAGTAAGCTCATTCTTGTCATCACCACCAGTGACATAGAAATTTAGATCAGAGATGAACTTATACACATCAAATAAGCTATCGAACATGCCAATTTCCGATTCAAACTCTTTATGTTATCATATTTCCTACACCGATCTTTCAAGTGATTCTTTGACTTGTGCATTGTGGTTTCAGGTGTGTGGAGCTGGAGCGTTGGAGCTTGGCTTTTAGGCTACCTTTTTAATGAAATTTGTGATAAAATTGACACCTGCGAGTTACCCTAGTATATGGCAATCTATGTTTTATATTTTTTACCTTTATGGGACTTATCCCACATGGAGGAGGAAAGCCTATCACTTACCCTTTATATACACAAACCTTTTATCATATGGCCAACGTAGTGAGCCCAAGGCTATGCCTTGGAACTTGGCGCTTGTGTGCTAGGCTTGTGTATTGTGTGTTTGATCTTGTGTTGTGGTTGATGACTGTATGTGCGTGGATCAAGTTATGAAGAATAGCTCTTGCTGTTGAGCTTGGCCTTGGGCCAATATCATTTTATCAAAATTTTAGTAAAACCAAACCAAAACTTGTGATAAGGCCAAGAACCAATTTTGACTTAAAAAGGACAAATTAGACTAATAAATCCAAAGTTTAGGTTAAAAACAAAACCAAATTTTTTTCCATATATCACTTTTTTTCCATACCAACCAACTATTCATAATTTCTTGCCTACAATGCACCAGAATTTTAACTTGGCTTATGCTTGATCAGAGTCGAGCACTTTCTGCCACCTTCACTATGCATCATGAGCAATAGCATTATGAGAAATCTGCTTTATGCCTAAAATAGATAGATATTAGTCAGAATATTAATTTCCCTATTATAGGGTCCTAACAGACTGTTGATAAATTTTTCATACGAACTATGTTTGATGAACCATTTGTGTCGTTGGAATGCTGGAGACGATATGTACACATTGATAATAATTTTGAGAGATTTTGGGACACTTTAGTTTTGAGCATTTTTTAACCATTGTGGACCTCTGTGGATGTTCTGGATCTTTCTAGACCTCTGTTATCATTTCTGTATTATCCATTCCTCCCCATTGGAAGACTTTTGGACCTCAAAATTTTTATTCAGAAACTAGGTGAGGGTAGAGTTCCCTCACCCTTCTGATCTCCATCCATTTGGCTTTACTTGGTTTTACCCCTTTAATACCAACTCGAAGACATCGCCTCACTGTGAAGTTCTAATCCTTCTATTGAGAGTGACATATTTCTGTAGTTTGTCCAAATATTATGGAGAAAAATCATCAACTATTGCACCTTGAATACTTTCATTTTCATCTATAATCATAGGAGGCTCATAAAGCTTCAAGTTTTCAACATTTACCACTAAATACATTTTCATGTAGGATGGTAGATATAATTTAAAGGAATTAGTACCAATATTCTCTAAGATCTTGAAAGAACCATATCGGATTGGACTTATCCCTTTTCCTTCAAATTTCATTCTATATTTGCTGATATGTAGCCATACTTGATCATCGAATTCAAATTGATGATCAACCTGATGTTTGTCATACCTTGCCTTATACTTGGCTTGGATCTTCTCCAATTGTTCCTGTACTTCTTTATGTACCTATTGAATCTTTTGAATGAACCTTTTAGTTTTATCTGTATCATCCTGTCCATCTTCTTGATTTGTTTCACCAAAAACAAATTCCATAGGTGATTTAGGAAAGTACCCCAAACATAATTCAAAAGGATTTTTCTGAGTAGACGAATTCATGACATGATTATATGCATGCTTGATATAAGGAAAATGTTCATCCCATAATTTAGGATGCTTGCTGCAGTATCCTCAAGGTAGATGTACCATTTTTCTATTCACCACATTTGTCTGTCCATTTGTTTGCAGATGAAAATTCATGCTCTTCTTCAACTTAGTGTCCATTAGCTCCCATAAATGAGACTAAAAATTTCCCAAAAAGTTAAAGTCTCGATCTGATATGATAGATGTAGGAAGTCCAAAATGAACCCATACATTAACAAAGAACATTTGTGTTGCTTTTTTAGTTGTGACTTGTTTCTTGCATGGAATTAGAATACACATCTTGTTGAATCTATCCACCATGCGATATAGATAATCATGACATGTCCTGGACATCGACAAACCCCCTACAAATTCCATGGAGATATTTTCACATGGTTGTGAAGATACCAGAAGTGGTGTATATAACCCCAACTTTCTATTGATAAGCTTACTTTTGGCACACATGACACACCCTTTGAAATACTTTGAAACTGTCTCATTCATCTGAGGCCAATAAAAATACCTTTGTAACTGTGCAATTGTATTACCAACCCCAAAATGACCAAAGACGAGAGATGAATGAGCTTCTCTTATTACATTTACTCTTTCATCTCTTGGTATACATAATTTTCCAAGATGATATAATAAACTATCATGCATATAATAGTTTGACTATTGATTGTCGTGAGTTAATGCATTATATACTTCTTTAAAATCATCATCCCTAGCATGTTGTTTTTTTAATGCATCATATAATTATTTAAAATGATCATCCCTAGCATATTGTTCTGCATAGATTTCATGTGCTAAAATATTATACCTGAGTATTGTAGATGCATTAATTATTATTCTTGATAACATATCTGCAATATTGTTATGAATACCCTTCTTATACTTGATTACCAGATGAAATTTTTGTAGAAAACCCATCCACCTGAAGTGTTGTGACTATTGTAGCTTAGTCTGTGACTACAAATACTGTAATGTTTGATGATTTGTATGAATGATTGTCTCCTTTCCCATTAAGTAATAATTCCATTTCTTTACACTTTGTACCAATGAATACAATTCCTTATCATATGTTGGATAGTTAATCACAACTTGAGTTAAAGTCTCAGAATGATAACATATAGGTTTACCTCGTTGTAT
>ML816754.1:58236-88202 GCA_009831015.1 Picea engelmannii | reverse complement strand
TGGTAATATATGGTTATGTTTTGCAACAATTATACTATATACTATACATAGTATATAATTTAAACAACTCCCACCAGATTACTTGTTGAGCTCCCTCCACAAATTATGGATCATATGGTATGTAATGAGACCAAGGGCCAAGGGTCGAGGGATTAGGCCCTCGAACCTTTGGCGCCCATATATAACTTTACGCTATTTTAAATATTTAATATGCCATATGTTTATCAAAGCTCATGTGGTGGTGCATTGGTGTGGACAGTAATGTGAAGGCCTTTGTTGGATTTGTAGGTCATGGGGTCGAATCCCATTGACACCATATCTTTAGTATAACCAAACCAATGTGGTGACCTCTCATTATCTCTTTTAATGCCACATGTCAAACTATGATTGGAGCCACATGTCATCATGTGATTGAACCACTTTCCAACCTATATTTGGATTGTACCTTGCCTAGTCAGATGTGAATTAGGTGCCATGTATCACTTTTTCATTGGTGACATGTGTCACTTCTTTATTTGCCCTATAATTTGAACTTTGACCTGGGTTAATTGAAACTTTGATTGTGTTAGCACTCTGTAATTTTCCCAAGGCTGAGGAGGCAGTCACAAAGGTAACATAAAAACCACTTCGAGTCTGGATCTAGCCCTCCAAGACTCAGAGAGGGATCTCTCTGTCTGATATAAATTTGTTTGAAGGAGATATTAGGCTATCTCTAAAGTACAAGGTTTGGTCTTTTGAGTTTTGGTTAAGACAATAGAGAAAAAGGCCATTGGGAAGAATGGCGTCAATAGGTTAAAACTGATTGAATGAATGAATAACTAAGAAAATTTGTAACTAGGCAAGGAAACCATGACAGTGGATCTTAATATTTTGTAAGATGACAAAGAAGAATGGGTTAAGAATCATCTCAAATGCAGAGCAACGTTCATATGAATTCTACATTCAATTTGAAGAAGAAAACATAAACATTGATTTAAGCCAAATCAGGATGTACAAGACAAATCCTGAGTATAATTTTCTTATAAACAATGATGGAAGAAAACAATATGAGAAAAACAAGAAAATTTCAGTTTACATCAGAGAAACTTCACCACCGAATCATGACACAAGAATCTGGAAATCCAGTATCTTAATATTCATTCAAATTCATTTCAGCCTGCTGATCATCTTTACAAAATAGAAAGTAATGTTTCTAGATTATCTTCCCATATAGTCCCTCCAGGTCGAACCCCCTTTTTTATTTCTAACTCCCCTAAATAGGTAAAGATACTCTTAGTCTCAAAAACTCGAGTCCTATCTCTGCTTTCTAAAAATAGAAAATAGTTACAATGATTGACACATGTAAATTGTCTCTTAAAATAAACAAAACAGATTCTAACAATAATTAAAGGAAAATTAAATTTGGAAATTGTTGCTTGGTTGTCATGAATTTGCTGGAAGGTTGTTGATGCTTATCCCTTGAATTATGGAACTAATGGCCACTTGTCCCTTTGATTGCTTGAGAGGTGCCTCGAGTGCATTACATTTCTGGATCTGCCTCAAATGATCTGGCTAGATTGGTGCCTTGATTTCCAACTATACCTTGTTCCTATCCTCGAATTTTCCATTGAATGATGGATTAACCTTTGACTAATAATCAATTTATGCCAAGTGTTCTCTTCTCCAGTTTAAAAGAAATGAACTGATCCTGGATTTTCCCTATAATCAGGGGCTTATCTTTGATGACTAATCCCCTACCAGCTTCTTATCAAACCCATTGGATAATTGTAAAGATGGACAAATTTTCTTTGAAAAAGGAATCTTCAGAATCTCTTAACTGTCAAAGACACTACTTGCAGGCTCCTTCTGGATGAAAGATCTTATTGAGCTGTGTCTGACCTCAAAAATATCCACCCCATATAACCAATTTCCAGTTGATTCTTTGACTATCACTCTTCTGCCTTGAAAAATTGATAAGATCCCTACAATTTTGGATCTCAAATCCCTTCAAACTATAAGTGCATTGTCATTAATTGCTAACACTTGTAGAATTTTTCTTTGACTGATAAAGGAGTATGGCCAACCCGGTTAGTATTATCCATTTCAGAAAACATTGATCCCTCATAAGAGATGAAATACTAACGTTTGACACATTGTCCATATTGTCATAGTTTCCTCTCTCTAAGTGTTGCGCCCTCTTCTTGCTTGATTCTTATCGATTTCCAATTTAAAAATCCATAGCTTCCATAGAAGTCCTATTTTCATATGCAAAGCCCTCAAACTGCTGAAAAACAGTGAGGTAATTATAGTTGCTCTTGTAATAGTTTCTATTCATTAAGATAGGTCGGAAGAAAAAATACAAACTTGCACTTTGATGTCACTAACTATAACACCTTTGCGGGCATGAGTGCTCAAAACGTGACCCTTTGATCTAAAAAAAAGTGGTTGAAATATCCACACTTGTTGGGGGGCCGATTCAAAACCAGGTATGCTATCCTTAGAGCCTCATGCATGTTGAACAAATATTTTAAAGTTTTCTGTCAAAATGGGCTTTGGCCCTCTCTTCTTGCTGGATGATATTTCTGTGCAAATACATTGGTAAAGAATTCTAAGTAGAAAAGACCATGACACACCTCATTGGCGCAATTAGTTGAATGATAAGAAACTCTCCCTATTGTATAAACAATCCTTAGCACACCTTTAGAATGGCAGTCTCTATCAGCCCCAACTTACCGCTTGTGCCCCTGCCTCCGGAGAATTTTTGTCTATAATTGCAACTGCATGTCTCCATCCACAAGACATCTGTGCTTCTTCTAGTGCCCAGTCCTTTATGAGGTCCATTTACTGACTGGAGTGAGGTATCATCTTAAAACAAACCAACCCTTCATGAAATTTTTGAAAGACATGCCTTTGCAATCAACATACTTCTTGTTCAGATACACAAAGTACATAGGAACATCTGTAGGGTGATCCAGATATCTTTCAGACCCAAATGTATCATCGAAAACAAAGAAAACATACCACAACAATTGTTGTCAGTATCTGTCTGAATATGGCTTCTATAGCTAAGAAAACCCTACGGTCTCCCTTCTATGTTGAATTTGCAAAAGTGTTGTTGTAATAGGCTGTAAGGAAATTCTAACCCGAAACTTATGCACCATATCTACTTCTGAACTGAAGTCAAGATTAACCTGTACAGTAGGAAAATTCAACTGTATCAAAGAAGCCTCGAAGAACTGTAGAAAAAATAAGCTCATTCTTGTCATCACCACCAATGACATAGAAATTTAGATCAAAGATGAACTTATACACATAAAATAAGCTATCGAACATGCCAATTTCCGATTCAAACTCTCCATGTTATCATATTTCCTACACCGATCTTTCAAGTGATTCTTTGACTCGTACATTGTGGTTTTAGGTGCGTGGAGCTAGAGCGTTGGAGCTTGGCTTTCAAGCCACCTTTTTAATGAGATTTGTGATAAAATTGACACCTACGAGTTACCCTGGCATCTGGCAATCTACATTTTATATTTTTTACCTTTATGGGATTTATCCCACATGGAGGAGGAAACCCTATCACTTACCCTTTATATACACAAACCTTTTATCATTTGGTCGATGTAGTGAGCCCAAGGCTATGCATTGGAACTTGGTGCATGTGCGTTGGGCTTGTGTATTGTGTGTTTGATCTTGTGTTGTGGTTGATGACTGCAGGTGCATCGGTCAACTTATGAAGAATATCTCTCGGTGTTGAGCTTGGCCTTGGGCCAAAATCATTTTATCAAAATTTTAATAAAACCAAACCAAAACCTGTGATAAGGCCGAGAACCAATTTTGACTTAAAAAGGCCAAATTAGACTAATAAATCCAAAGTTTAGGATAAAATCAAAACCAAAAACTTTTCCATATATCACGTTTTTGCCATACCAAACAACTATTCCTAATTTCTTGCCTACAACGCACCAGAATTTTAACTTGCTTTGAAGTTCACGTGCAAGGTACTTGGCTTATGCTTGATCACAGTCAAGCCCTTTTTTCCACCTTCACTACGCGTCATGAGTAATAGCGTTATGAGCAATCTGCTTTATGCCTGAAATAGATAGATATTAGTCAGAATACTGATTTCCCTATTATAGGGTCCTAACATAGGCTCCACCTGGGGATGGAAGCTTAGCATGAGGTGTCAAGGACTTAAGAACTCTGAGTGTGAAGACCAGTTGTCTCCATTGGGTTGTTTCCAAAGTGCAACTTGAAACCTGTGACCATTTCTTGTACATGTTCCAAACCTGAGGGCTACAAACTAAACTGAAAATAAAAACTATGAAAAAATGAATTGACAGAAGTGCTCATCCTGTTGAGCTTATTGGCACACTCCTACCTACCCTACTTTGCTAACAATTACTGCTCAATCAGGTAATGAAAAATTTCCAATGAAACCAACCCGGTAGTTGATCCCATGATTGGGCTTCCTCATCATGCTTGATGAAAATCAAAACTGAAATATGTAATGGTAACTAGTGATGGCTCGGGTCCTTGCAGAAAAAACATGATTGAACAGTTATACTGAAGAGGAGCTCCATATAATTTGTAACTGGGTCAATAAAGATATGATCTATTTGTTGATTCTCTAGGTATTCATTTAGCATTTTAACATGGATGAGTTTTCCAGTTGTATCCTCACTAGTAGACCATGATTTCAACTGGTCAGTTTCAGCCTTATGTTTGCAAACAAAAGATTCATCAATCGGAAAATCAAAAGGCAATACAATCTCCTTTGGTTTTGGAGACGAAGGATTTTCAAAAAACTGTTTTGGATGTTGGAAACAGTAGGACTGAATCTGAGTATTCAATAGTTCAATCTCCTTTTCAAGTCTTTCAGAAAACAACTCGAGAACACAAATTTTAATTTCAAGAGGGAATTTTATTGATTTCCAACAATGAAACACGCCTTTTAACAAAAATTCATCAATTTGAAAATTTTCTAACTCATCCCTGAATTCTTTTATAGCTTCACAAGATATAGGATTTGCCACATACCCTGTCATCTTGAATCATCATCAATGTTCTGAAATTTGGATCCGTTGGCAGTGAAGTCGCTCGTGAACTTTGAAGCTCAGGATCTTGAACAATGGATTCGTCAGGTGAATCGTACAACCTTTCTATGTTTGGCTTATGTTCACCATCAGAAGTCAAATATGAACTTGATATACTTTTGTAGAGAACCTGAAAACTCGTTCCCAGTGGAGTTGCCACTATGTTAGCACTCTGTAATTTGCCCAAGGCTATAGTAACAGAGGTAACATCAAAACCACTTCGAGTCTAGATCTAGCCCTCTAGGACTCAGAGAGGGATCTCTCTGTCTGATATAAATTTGTTTGAAGGAGATATTAGGCTAGCTCTGAAGTACAAGGTTTGGTCTTTTGAGTTTTGGTTAAGACAACAGAGAAAAAGGCCATTGGGAAGAATGGAGACAATAGGTTAAAACTGATTGAATGAATGAATAACTAAGAACATTTGTAACCAGGAAAGGCAACCATGACAGTGGATCTTAATATTTTGTAAGATGGAAAAGAAGAATGGGTTAAGAATCATCTCAAATGCAGAGCAACATTCATCTTAATTCTACATTCAATTTGCAGAAGAAAACATAAACATTGCTTTAATCCAAATCAGGGTGTACAAGACAAATCCTGAGTATAATTTTCTTATAAACAATGATGGAAGAAAACAATATGAGAAAAAAAAGAAAATAGCAGTTTACATCAGAGAAACTTCACCACCGAATCATGACACAAGAATCTGGAAATCCAGTATCTTAATATTCATTCAAAGTCACTTCAGCCTACTGATCATCTTTACAAAATAGAAAGTAATGTTTCTAGATTATCTTCCCATCTGGTCCCTCTAGGTCGAACCCCCTTTTTTCTTTCTTACTCCCCTAAATAGGTAAATATACTCTTAGTCACCAAAACTTGAGTCCTATCTTTGCTTTCTAAAAATAGAAAATTGTTACAATGATTGACACATGTAAACTGTCTCTTAAAATAAACAAAATAGATTCTAACAGTAATTAAAGGAAAATTAAATTTGGAAACTGTTGCTTGGTTGTCACGAATTTGCTGGAAGGTTGTTGATGCTTATCCCTTGAATTATGGAACTAATGGCCACTTGTCCCTTTGACTGTTTGAGAGGTGCCTCGAGTGCATTACATTTATGGATCTACCTCAAATGCTCTGGCTAGATTGGCACCTTGATTGCCAGCTATACCCTATTCCTTTCCTTGAATTTTCCATTGAATGCTAGATTAACCTTTGACTAATAATCAATTTATGCCAAGTGTTCTCTTCTCCAATTTAAAAGAAATGAACTGGTCCTGGATATTCCCTGTAATCTGGGGCTTATCTTTGATGACTAATCCCCTACAGCTTCTTATCAAACCCATCAGATAATTGTAAAGATGGACAAATTTTCTTTGAAAAAGGAATCTTCAGAATCTCTTAACTGTCAAAGACACTACTTGAAGGTTCCTTCTAAATGAGAGATATTATCGAGCTATGCCTGACCTCAAAAATATCCACCCCATATAACCAATTTCCAACTGATTCTTTGACTATCACTCTTCTGCCTGGAAAAATTGATAAGATCCCTACAATTTCGGATCTCAAATCCCTTCAAACTAGAAGTGCACTGTCATTAATTACCAACACTTGTAGAAGTTTTCTTTGACTGATAAAGGAGTATGGCCAACCAAGTTAGTACTATCCATTTTAGAAAACATTGATCCCTCATAAGAGATGAAAGACTAATGTTTGACACATTGTCCATACTGTCATAGTTTCTTCTCTCTAAGTGTTGCACCCTCTTCTTGCTTGATTCTTATCGATTGCCAATTTAAAAATCCATAGCTTCAATAGAAGTCCTATTTTCATCTGCAAAGCCCTCAAACTACTGAAAAGCAGTGAGGTAATTATAGTTGCTCTTGTAACAGTTTCCAGTCATTAAGATAGGTCGGAAGCAAAAATACAAACTTGCACTTTGATGTCACTAACTATAACACCTTTGCGGGCATGAGTGCTCCAAACGTGACCCTTTGATCTAAAAATAAAGTGGTTGATATCTCCACACTTGTTGGGGGGCTGAGTCAAAACCAGGTAGGCTATCCTTAGAGCCTCATGCATGTTGAACAAATACTTTAAATTTTTATGCCAAAATGGGCTTTGGCCCTCTCTTCTTGCTGGATGATATTTCTGTGCAAATACATTGGTAAATAATTCTAAGAAGAAAATGCCATGATACAACTCATTAGCGCAATTAGTTGAATGATAAGAAACTCTCCCTGTTGTATAAATAATCCTTACCACACCTTTAGAATGCCAGTCTCTATCAGCCCCAACTTACCTCTTGTGCCCCTGCCTCCGGAGAATTTTTGTCTATAATTGCAACTGCATGTCTCCATCCACAAGACATTTGATTTTCTTCTAGTGTCTAGTCCTTTGTGAGGTCCATTTACTAAATGGAGTGAGGTCTCATATTAAAACAAACCAACCCTTCATGAAAATTTTGAAAGACATGCCTTTGCAATCGACATACTATGGAGGGTGATCCAACACAAAGCACATAGGAACATCTAGAGGGTGATCCAAATATGTTTTAGACCCAAATGTATCATCGAAAACAAAGAAAACATACCACAACGATTTTTGTCAGTATCTGTCTGAATATGGCTTCTATAGCTATAAAACCCTACGGTCTCCCTTCTGTGTTGAATTTGCAAAAGTGTTTTTGTAATAGGCTGCAAGGAAATTCTAACCCGAAACTTATGCACCATATCTACTTCTGAACTGAAGTCAAGATTAACCTGTACAGTAGGAACATTCAAGTGCATCAAAGAAGCCTCAAAGAATTATAGCAAAAGTAAGCTCATTCTTGTCATCACCACCAGTGACATAGAAATTTAGATCAGAGATGAACTTATACACATCAAATAAGCTATCGAACATGCCAATTTCCGATTCAAACTCTTTATGTTATCATATTTCCTACACCGATCTTTCAAGTGATTCTTTGACTTGTGCATTGTGGTTTCAGGTGTGTGGAGCTGGAGCGTTGGAGCTTGGCTTTTAGGCTACCTTTTTAATGAAATTTGTGATAAAATTGACACCTGCGAGTTACCCTAGTATATGGCAATCTATGTTTTATATTTTTTACCTTTATGGGACTTATCCCACATGGAGGAGGAAAGCCTATCACTTACCCTTTATATACACAAACCTTTTATCATATGGCCAACGTAGTGAGCCCAAGGCTATGCCTTGGAACTTGGCGCTTGTGTGCTAGGCTTGTGTATTGTGTGTTTGATCTTGTGTTGTGGTTGATGACTGTATGTGCGTGGATCAAGTTATGAAGAATAGCTCTTGCTGTTGAGCTTGGCCTTGGGCCAATATCATTTTATCAAAATTTTAGTAAAACCAAACCAAAACTTGTGATAAGGCCAAGAACCAATTTTGACTTAAAAAGGACAAATTAGACTAATAAATCCAAAGTTTAGGTTAAAAACAAAACCAAATTTTTTTCCATATATCACTTTTTTTCCATACCAACCAACTATTCATAATTTCTTGCCTACAATGCACCAGAATTTTAACTTGGCTTATGCTTGATCAGAGTCGAGCACTTTCTGCCACCTTCACTATGCATCATGAGCAATAGCATTATGAGAAATCTGCTTTATGCCTAAAATAGATAGATATTAGTCAGAATATTAATTTCCCTATTATAGGGTCCTAACAGACTGTTGATAAATTTTTCATACGAACTATGTTTGATGAACCATTTGTGTCGTTGGAATGCTGGAGACGATATGTACACATTGATAATAATTTTGAGAGATTTTGGGACACTTTAGTTTTGAGCATTTTTTAACCATTGTGGACCTCTGTGGATGTTCTGGATCTTTCTAGACCTCTGTTATCATTTCTGTATTATCCATTCCTCCCCATTGGAAGACTTTTGGACCTCAAAATTTTTATTCAGAAACTAGGTGAGGGTAGAGTTCCCTCACCCTTCTGATCTCCATCCATTTGGCTTTACTTGGTTTTACCCCTTTAATACCAACTCGAAGACATCGCCTCACTGTGAAGTTCTAATCCTTCTATTGAGAGTGACATATTTCTGTAGTTTGTCCAAATATTATGGAGAAAAATCATCAACTATTGCACCTTGAATACTTTCATTTTCATCTATAATCATAGGAGGCTCATAAAGCTTCAAGTTTTCAACATTTACCACTAAATACATTTTCATGTAGGATGGTAGATATAATTTAAAGGAATTAGTACCAATATTCTCTAAGATCTTGAAAGAACCATATCGGATTGGACTTATCCCTTTTCCTTCAAATTTCATTCTATATTTGCTGATATGTAGCCATACTTGATCATCGAATTCAAATTGATGATCAACCTGATGTTTGTCATACCTTGCCTTATACTTGGCTTGGATCTTCTCCAATTGTTCCTGTACTTCTTTATGTACCTATTGAATCTTTTGAATGAACCTTTTAGTTTTATCTGTATCATCCTGTCCATCTTCTTGATTTGTTTCACCAAAAACAAATTCCATAGGTGATTTAGGAAAGTACCCCAAACATAATTCAAAAGGATTTTTCTGAGTAGACGAATTCATGACATGATTATATGCATGCTTGATATAAGGAAAATGTTCATCCCATAATTTAGGATGCTTGCTGCAGTATCCTCAAGGTAGATGTACCATTTTTCTATTCACCACATTTGTCTGTCCATTTGTTTGCAGATGAAAATTCATGCTCTTCTTCAACTTAGTGTCCATTAGCTCCCATAAATGAGACTAAAAATTTCCCAAAAAGTTAAAGTCTCGATCTGATATGATAGATGTAGGAAGTCCAAAATGAACCCATACATTAACAAAGAACATTTGTGTTGCTTTTTTAGTTGTGACTTGTTTCTTGCATGGAATTAGAATACACATCTTGTTGAATCTATCCACCATGCGATATAGATAATCATGACATGTCCTGGACATCGACAAACCCCCTACAAATTCCATGGAGATATTTTCACATGGTTGTGAAGATACCAGAAGTGGTGTATATAACCCCAACTTTCTATTGATAAGCTTACTTTTGGCACACATGACACACCCTTTGAAATACTTTGAAACTGTCTCATTCATCTGAGGCCAATAAAAATACCTTTGTAACTGTGCAATTGTATTACCAACCCCAAAATGACCAAAGACGAGAGATGAATGAGCTTCTCTTATTACATTTACTCTTTCATCTCTTGGTATACATAATTTTCCAAGATGATATAATAAACTATCATGCATATAATAGTTTGACTATTGATTGTCGTGAGTTAATGCATTATATACTTCTTTAAAATCATCATCCCTAGCATGTTGTTTTTTTAATGCATCATATAATTATTTAAAATGATCATCCCTAGCATATTGTTCTGCATAGATTTCATGTGCTAAAATATTATACCTGAGTATTGTAGATGCATTAATTATTATTCTTGATAACATATCTGCAATATTGTTATGAATACCCTTCTTATACTTGATTACCAGATGAAATTTTTGTAGAAAACCCATCCACCTGAAGTGTTGTGACTATTGTAGCTTAGTCTGTGACTACAAATACTGTAATGTTTGATGATTTGTATGAATGATTGTCTCCTTTCCCATTAAGTAATAATTCCATTTCTTTACACTTTGTACCAATGAATACAATTCCTTATCATATGTTGGATAGTTAATCACAACTTGAGTTAAAGTCTCAGAATGATAACATATAGGTTTACCTCGTTGTATCAAGACTGCGCCCATGGAATGACTTCTACTTTTGCAGGATCTATTTTCAACTAACCATTCCCTACAATGTAACCCAAATATACCAGAGACTTTTTTCCAAATTCACAATTAGAAATCTTAATATACAACTTCTCCTTCTTCAAGAGTTCAAGGGCTTTCATGATATGCATTGGATGATCTTCCCATCTTTGAATAAAGATCAATATGATGTCTAAACAGATAATAAAAAAATCATATATATAGGGTATGAACACATCATTCATCACTCTCATGAATGTTGTTGGTGTGTTACATAACCCAAATGGCATAACCAACCATTCAAACAAGCCTTGCTTGTTATTGAAAGAAATTTTCCATTTGTCACCTTCTGCAATTCTGATTTGATGGAAACCACTTCGGATGTCCAACTTAGTGAAATACACAAAATTCCTTAACTGATATAATAGATCATTTATTCTTGGAAGCGGATAATGGTTCTTTACCATGATCTTGTTCAGGGCTCAAAAATCAATACACATCCTCCATATGCCATCTTTCTTTGGAACTAATATAATAGGATAATTAACCACACAGAGAGGAGATTGGTCTGATAATTCCTTTATCAAGTAGCTCTTGAACTTGCTTCTTTATTTCTTCATTCTTGATTAATGATGACTTGTACATTACAATGTTCATAAGAGGATCATCTTGCTGCAAATATATTTCATGTTCAACCTCTCTTTTAGGAGGCAACCAGGTAGGTTCCTGAAACAACTTATCATAGTTATATATGATGTTGATCAATTCCTGCTTATGATTTGGATCCCAACCTTCTAAAGAATATATTATATACTCTTCTTTCTATTTCACTATCATGAGAACAAAATATTTACTTGCACTCATGAGTCTCTTCATTTTTCCTGTGCTCACTAAAGAAAAATTAGTTTTGATACGATGATCTATGACAATATATTCAATCCCATCCTTGCGAAGGTGATATTTGTTTTCTTCTTAATAGAACAAAAACTTGTTCTCAAATAGATATGGACTACCCAAGACAATGCCGCAGATGTCAAAATAAACAACATCTAACTCAACCTCGTCAAAGAAATTAGTTGTAATTGCAAACCTCATCTTACACTTTGTCACTTGCAACTTAACATCTTCACACACCCAACCTAATGGATATATATTTTTATGAGGTGTTGTCTTCAATCCCAACTTATTAACAATTTTTTCAGATATTATATTAACTTGAGATCCACTATAAAATAAAGTATCTACCTTTGTATGCTTGACTATAACTCTGACATAAAAAATCTCGCTCATTTTCTTCTGATCAATATCACTTTCCATCTTGGCAAATTGAACTAAAGAATTTGAACTGATATCTAATATGTCTTTTCTTCCTATGGCCATGATCTTGGATTCATCTTTGGAATATGACCCTAAATCATGATGAGATGATGCAACAATCTTCTCTTCCCCTTATCCTTGGATTTCTTCGGTCGTAATTCTAGATGGAGCTTCCAACACTATGATTCCTCATGTCCCTTTTTCTTACAATGGGAACATGTAGATATTTCCTCATCTTGCTTCATTATGGATAATCTATTAATCTTCCATTTACCTTTTAGTTTATTCTCATACTTCAATGGCTTCTTATCTTCACTCGCGTGCTTACCCTTACTAGCCTCTAGATGTGTAGCTTGTACTAACACCTTATCAATGTTAGTAGGACTAAACATTAGAATAGTGTGATGAAGATATGAGTGCATGCCACCAATGTACTTTAGAAGAGTTTCATGAGTATACAACGAAATTCCTAGGATAATGCCTTATTTTTGAATCCATGTGTATATGTCTGAATATTTTTGCTTTACCTTGTCTCAGATGCTGCCACTCGATCATTGGCATCTATGTATGTTCCAATGGATAGAATTTTTTTTTGATAGCCTTAGTAAACTTATCCCAAGGAGATATTTATTTACCATTTTGAACCAGATAAACTTGCATCTTACTCTCCCACCATATTAAGGCAGTTCCACTTAGTCGAAGAGATGCTAACTGTATCTTTGCAGCCTCGTCCATAATTCTTTGAACCATGCAATATATCTCTATCTGCTTGATCTAGTTGTCCAATTTCTCGACATTCAATTCTCCATCATAGGTCGAAAAATTGAACTTAACATCCAATTTTAATAAAGGCATATTATTGTTAGTCTTCTTAGAGGAACTATTTCGATGAGAAGAATGCTTACTTTCTTTAGAAGAAACTGATGATGATGAGGAGGAAGGGGAAGGGGGATCAAAAGGTCCACCACCTTCACCTCGTCCTTCTCCTTTTACTGAATATTCTCCGCTTGCAATCCTTTGAATTATCCATTCTAACTCATCTATTGTTTCATTTAGTGATTGAAGTGTAGCTCAGATCTATTCATGGGTCATGGGATGATCTTGTTATTCTCCTTTTACCAAATCCATATTATGCCATCGAAATCTCTTTCCAATTTTAGACTTATAACTTGAAAATTTTCCTTTACCAAGTTTTAGTTTATCTCTTGTAAGTGTTGGTCCTAAGGTCTGCACTTGACTACTAAAGGGAAAAGCTAGGCCACCTATCAGTTTAGAATGTCTGTTTCTTTTATTTTTGTGTTGGTTGGTCAGAGTGTTTTCTATCAAGACAAAATGACAATTTAGTTGGCAGAATGATAGGGATGAGGGTCCTTGGCTAGTGGTAAACTAATGACAAACCAATGAAATAATAGAAAAATAGAGGGAAACAACAAACTACTTAATGAATAATCTACTGCAAGAAGTTCAATACTTTAAATATTATTTCAGGACATTAAACATGTATAAAAAACACAGTTACTCCTAGTGCAAATAAAACAAACCTTCACCAAAGCATTAGTTGTTTGTCAAGTTGCATATTAGTGAAAACAAGTTATACAATAGATGAAAGAAAATGAAATGTACGTTGCACAAACCAAAAACTGTATTCTAGATAAGAATTAAAACACATAAAGATTTGAATGAAACACTGTCATCCAGAGTATGTTCACTAGGTAGAGAGATTTAATACATGCATAGAACGGGTCCAACCAGTCTAATGTATTGCTATTCTTTCCCAAAAAATCTGACCTTTACAATATTCAAAGATCATAAATTTAATAGAGTCGCAGAGGTTCTCGTCCTTAGGGGACTGAGACCCAATTTTAGGTAACTGTTCATAAAAAAAATTATTAACTCGACTAAGTCACTGGACTTAATAAACAAGAGTGGTTCTTATCACACAAAAAAAACCATTCTTGTGTCTAATCTAAGACAATGCTGGAATAAATAAACTAAAAACTACTACTGTCTCTGAGACAGAACTGATGCATGTGATGGAAGAACAGAGCTTTGCGTTGAACATTGGCATGCCTACGAGCTGCTAGAGGCCACTGGAGACAACTAACTGCATGAGAATATCTTTGCTTGAGGAAGAGGGAGTTTTCTAAATCATTCTGGAACTGGTTGCGTCGAACTGGGACGATCTCCATGTTCTCTATCTATGACAGATATTTTGACAGTTAAACACACTTTGCGTTGACCCCATCAGCTACCATATGTACATGTGAATAGCTTCACTGGAATGGTTGACGACCTGATGTTTATGAGGGGAGACGTGGAGGCGAGCATCCAATTGGGAGGCGGGATGAGTGGGTGTGAGGGTAGATGACATGTGATGACATATGTCGAAAGGTGAGAGGAGGTGTGAATACGATGGAAGAAAGTGGAAGAACGGGTGGTGAAAGGTGAGAGGAGCGAGGGTAGTGAGTGGAAAGAGTGGAGGTGATGCAGTGATCCAATGTATTTTAAGCACGTGATTGTGAGATCTTTTGAGGGTGGTTTGGATCTAGACCTCCTTTGGGCCCGAAATCCACCACAAGCTGCCACGTACCCTTCCAACAATACCATGGTTCCAATTGTGGGACCACTTAGGAAAATTAATGCTCAAGCAGTTTAAGTCCCTGCAATGAAGTGTGGTCATCGATATGATGATGATATGTGATCCGGGTGACTTTAAATGCTACAAGGATAGATGGTTCTCGTTGACTTGGGATCAATGGTCCAGATTTACTTCAGGTGTTTTGAATGTGAAACATGAAAAATATCCTGGAGGAAAATCTCCTGAGTGAATGATCTATCGCCACATGCCGTAATTAATGAACGATCCATATTCTCTTTGAAAATATGGGCTTCGAGATTTTGAAATGTTAGGCTTGGAAATATCCTAGAGCAAAAATCACCGAAGTGAATGATCTGCATCCACATGTCCTTGCTGACAGATGGTCCAGATTCACTTTGGAAGTTCAGGCTTGGGGAGTTTCAAATGTTTAGCTTGGAAATATCCCAGAGGAAAATTGCCGAAGTGAAGTGGTGGCCTGAGGTCATATGATGTCATGGTTGTTGATGTGTCATGGAAATAAGGGTGACATGTGTCACGTGGAAATGGGTGAATGTCACAATCAAATGACCTAGAATGGGTGCCATGTGTCATGCCTAACGAGTGCACCATGTGTCATGACTGATGAGTGCACTACGTGTCTCAAGTGATGGTTGCCACGTTCTTTGGCACTTCGGGCTTTGGGAGTTTCAAATGTTAACCATGAAAATATCTCGTAGGAAAATCTACGAAGTGAATGTTTTGTTGCCGTGTGTCCCTACTGATGGATGGTTGAGATTCACTCCAAAATTTTAGGCTTCGGGAGTTTCAAATGTGAAGCATGAAAATATTCTAGAGGAAAAATATATGAAGTGAATGATCTATTGTCGCGTGTCACCGCTGATGGATGGTCTAGATTTACTTCGGGTCTTTGGCTCTTTGGGACTTCAGGTCTTTGACACTTCAGGTAGTTTGACACTTCAAGAGTTCGACACTTCGAGAGTTCGAGACTTCGGCACTTCGGGACTTTGGGTCTTCAACACTCTGACACTTCGTCTCTTCAACTCTTCGACACTTTGACACTTTGGGTCTTCGGGTCTTCGACTCTTTGGGTCTTCAGGAGTTCGACACTTTGGGAGTATCTGGTGGTAAAGTATGAAAATATCCCAAAGTGATGATGTTAAAACCCGCATGATTCTTCACCCCCAAATGGATGAGAGTCGTTGATCTGATCGGCTTGGTGGATCTTAACCGTTGAAACTTACCCTGTTCATTTTGACAATCTGGGACCAAAAATGATCATTCTGAATTGTTGCGCTTGTCTACGGGGACTTCCTATGCATACAAAAATGCTTTATCAACCTGTTGTGATCTCAATCCACGGAAAACATGATGACAAGTAATTCGAACCAAATACGACATATATTTCATCCTTCAAGAAAGACAGAAAATGAAATGCGCAAATACTTAAATAGGAAAGAAGTGAATAAGAACCAATTCACTCAAAAATGGGAAACTAACTTAACCAACTAGAAGAGGAAGAATTCATGAAGGTATAGGGAAAAGAGAAAGGAGAGGCACGGATGTAGACCTAGGTTACAACATTGGCTCCAACTGGGGATAGCTCATCCTTGTGAGGTGATAAGAACTGTATATCGGTGCCTTGAGATTAAATAACTGCTCTTACCTTCCATTTCTTACCTTTGTTTCCATCTACGAGCCCTGTGTATCTACTACTACCCCTCAGCCATGCATTTTATTGGAACTTGTTGGCAGCCAATTCACATTTTTATGCTGTCGTTATAAGCTGCCTACACCATAGTTTCACAAACTTTGATTTTCATCGCAACCTTTTTGACAAAATGACATTATTGTTTTATATGCATTTGCACACTTACCTTGGTTCTCGTTTTCATGACTGTAAGCGTGAAAACGTTGGTTTTCGAAGTCACATTAAAATTGTTACTGGATTGTTGCGATTATTCTTGTCGATATGCCCATTGTGTTTCCAATTTACTCATCGTTATACAGTTGGCAAGACCCTTTGACCTGTACTCATTTGGCATTCTTAGATTGATTATACAGTTTCACTTCATGAGTGATTGAGTTTGTGATGCATTGGTGATTGGATTTATATGTTCTTTGATCGATTCACTTAAAACATTGGCTTCATGAAAGCACATAGGTGTTGTGATTAAACCCTTGGTATATATCATTTAATATGACACCTAGTTCATGTTATCAAACCTTTGGCATTAACTTGGATTTATTGTTTGGTTTCAAAGCTATGATAAAACTATAAATTTTTCCCGCGCGAATGTTTAATCCACTTACCATTGATTTCATTGGTTGATTGAATGACATAATTGTTAACCTATACAATAGTGGGTTGAATAGATATTTGCGTCAGTGGTTGTACTGTAGATATGACTGTTTTGCATGTATGAACTAGCTCCACCACCTTCGCACGATATGTCATTAATGTCTTCCCCTATCCCTGTTTCACCTTTTCTAGTTTCGGGTGAGCCTGTGAGCATTCTTCCCCTGCGTAGGCTGCATTCAAACCTTGGCTCGTTCACATCGCTCACCGTGTGGTCCTGGCTATGGCATCGGTAGTGCGAATTGAGCCGAATGGTAGTCAAGCTCTGTTACTCTTTGATAACGCCCATAAGGATTTAGAGGATAGTGGTTGGCTCACGTTTGTACAGAGGTTTGAGGGTTTCAATCTATTTGTTGCACAACAATCCACCCTTACCTTTGATGGGTGTAGGGATAAAGTAGGTGACATTCAAATTGAACTCAATGAAGAATTCATTAGCTCTGCCACAAGACTAGCAGCCACAGGCCAGCGATGGTTTAAAAACTCTAAATTTGATGAGGTGTCGTGGCCATTACTATTCATATCACGAAAGGTTACATCCTGTGACAAAGGTATGCCTATTTCCACCCTTAAACCCAGGTGGCATGATCTGTTGATAATGATTAAACAATTTGTGACTTGTGAAGGTCGGTATGGATTGGTTTTTCTTTATCACCTCTGACTGTTGATGAATTTCATGGGCTATCCATTGAACATGCCATTTAACTTCCTTCGCAGTCTTTACAAAATGGCTAAGAGGTTCAAATGCGAGAAAGTCGATAGCATCCTGTTTCACCATGGTTTGATTAGACTCATCGTCATCCACCATTTAAACCTTCACGATGATAATTGGCAAGCTTTTCTATCCCGAAATGGCCTTGTTGATTCAGAGGCTATCCAAATCGACAAGTCTGTGGTTAGTGAGACTAAGGTCAGGCCACCCATGCCATTTCATGCCCTTCTACCCTCTCCCAAACCCTCAGTCTGCCCTGATATCAACCTACCCGACATCACAACAGACAAGGCTGAGGCTGTAAAGAAGCCTGTGAGTAAGAAGGTCAAGGGTAACCCTACTGTCGATAGCAAAGGTAAAAGGAATGCTCGATTGATATCAAGATGTGCTCGGAATAAACCTAAGCCTAATATCGATCAAAAGCCCATAGTTCTTAGCGAGGACTCGGACTCCGATATTGAGCGCTTCCTAGCTAGAGAGTACCCTTATTCCCAAGGCCTATGCTCCGAGCCACCCTATGACTATGTTTCTAATTTTCCCCCATGCCTAAAGAACAATCCTAACTACCCAGGAATCAAGCTTCATAATGAAACCCTCGGTAAGTTGAACAAACCCTCGACTGCTATTTCGAAGCCCGAGCAAACATCATGCAACCAATGTGATGTGTGGCTGGAGCGCTACTATACCGACGTTCCCTTATTACAGTCAAAGATCAAATATTTAGAGAATCAAGTTACAGTACTGTCGAGATAAAGGGACAAGTTTCAAGCTAATGACAAGAAGCAGAAAACCACTGGTTCAATAATTTTTAGGAATGTCGAATCGGCAACAGGCTTCATCAGTTCCAAATTATCATGACCAAGTTGTTTTCTGATTATCCAGGTATGAGTTTCAATATCAATTTCGTTTATGAATTGCTTCGATTAATATAATGAATTGGGTTTTGGTTTTCAAACTAGTTCTGTTCATTATTCGAAATGATTCTTTCATAGTTTGATTATCAAAAGCGGTTATGTTGTGGATCCTGTACAGTAGATTCATTTTTACTAAAATCAAATATGGTTGTGATTTGGTTATGCGATTTGGTCGTGCCTAGTTTAGCAATTGATTGGTTTTCATTGGGTTTGATTCACTTTGAAACAATTCTATTGGTTTGAATTAACCAAATCAATGGGGTTTGTTTTCGTTTTGATTTTGATTGCATCTGACCTATATAGGAGATTTTTGTGCTAAAATCTGAACACGACTATGTTTTGATTTGGTATGATTTCGTTGTGATTGGATGTCGTCAGCTCTGATTTAGTTCTTATGATTTGATTTTGGAACGATTGCATGGGCTTGAATTGGTATGATCCTTTAAATGTGTAATGCGTCATTATTAGTGACTGGGTTGATAAATACGATGTAATCTAATAAACTCAAAACAACATTGTTGACTTCAATTAGCCATGAATGACTCTGTTTTGTATTGAATCGATAATCTCGTTTGGATTTGGATTACATTCGACCTGTGTTGAAGATCTATTTGCTAAAAATCGTGTGGTTATACTAATTGATATGATTTTTCATAACGATTTTTTCAAACCGTTTTGATTCATTCCTGTGTGCCATGATTAGCATGATCGTTTGTACTTGTTTAATATACTTTTATCAATTTGAAGAACGATCTTGTTGATTCCATTTTTTATTTGAAAATGATTTTGTTAATAGAGAAGGCGACATAAACTATTGCGTGGAAAGTCTCTTAGCTGGTTACAGTTTGTGTCGATTTCAATTAGTTTAAGAAAATGATTTCGTTGCTGTCAAGTATCTAATGCGATTCTATTTACTCGAAACTATGATAACAAATGGAACAGAGTACATGTATTTCTGTAGTAATTCGATTGAACATAATCTTGTTTGCTCTCAAATTAGTATAACAGTTTTGATTTGAATGATTCATTGGTTTTCAAATATCAATTAGATACTTGTTTAATAGTTTGAATTTAATTCTTTTAGTTTTTGAATTGGTTTTAATATGATTCTGTGTTCAATTTAGACCAACTACAGAATCACAAGATTCTGTAGCTAGTCTTAGAAATTAGATTTTTGTCAAGTTTATTAATAAAATATCCTCTAATATTGTCTATTCTTGTCCTTGTTCAGGTACATACGAATTGCAATGATCAATTTGGGCATGATGTGACAATATAGGAGATATTTTGTCTGATGTAGTTTTTATTTTTAAGTTGTTAGTTTGAGTTAGAAATAGAGACTTGGGATATCATCCCAGATTTGTTGTAAACTGTTTTGATAATTCCCAAAGGGATGTTTTACCCTGTGGGAGGTCTTTAAATACTTGTTATTTTTTGTAAAACTCATCATCCTCACTGTGGGAGAACCAGACTATGGATTTATGATACAGACTGAGATGAAAGTTGATGTCTTGTAACAGCTTTTGCTTTCAATATATCAAACTTTTGTTTCAAGTTTTTGCATATCAGTTTGCAGTCGATTATAGACTACTTTAGCTATCATAATCTATTGTAGGTTGATGTGACTTGATTAATGTGTAATCCATATCTGATTTCTCTTATTTAAAAGATACAAAAATTACTTTGTTTTGGTTAATGAGTCACATATTTCTCTTCTTCGTTAATTGAATCATTTTCGTACAAATCCTTGCACACAGATTTATCTAATGTGATGATTTGCAGATTATAAGATTGCTGTAACTTTTATGTCTTGTTTGTTCTGTTATCGATATTCAAAAGAGCACTCATGCTTACTGTTTACTAGAGGCTTGCAGAGGATTGATGCGGGTTTCCTCCCATCGAATAGCTGAACTGGATTCTTTACACAAGACAAATTGGAAAGCGTTATCACAGGTTAGCTTATTAGGGTTATTTAAGTAGTTTAGACAGATATATGCATAGTTTAGATTTGTAGTTAGAGTTAGTGTTTTAATTGCTTAGTTTAGATAGTTAGTTTTTATTCTATTGCGTTCTCATAAAACTATAAAAATCAAAAAACAGTTCCGCTGTCTTAGGACAGATTACAATTGATTTTTGCAGGTTTTCTTCTAAATCTGTAATTTATAAATATTGTACATTTGTGATTAAGATTTGATTCAATTGATCGTTGAATGTTGAATTTCATAGAATTATTATAGTTTAGGTAGTAAATTGTATATATTATTAGTTTAGATTAGTTTATTAGTTTGTTTTATTTATTTAGATTAGTTCATTTAGAGTAGTTTTCTTTTGTTTTCTTAGGACTTAGATCGGCTAATGGAGCCTCTAAACCCGTCAGGGTGGGTTATCCCAAACGACTTGGGTTATTTAGACAACCCCGGACTGGATCCACTCTCCCAATTGACAGACGATCAATTTCGCCCGTCAACAGAACTGAAAAACTAAAACTACACCCCAGTGCCTTGTTAGGCTATGGAGTCTTTATTCACTCATACTAACTAATCAAAATAAATAATAAAAGGAAAGAATCTATGGTACAAGTGGGACCTTCCCTCATCCTTAAGAAAAATAGTGTTTTAGGAAGAGCCCATTTATGGGGCATCCAAAAATTTATGTATCATCTAAGTTGTGCAGGATAAATGTGTTGTTGTTCAAATATTCAACCACCTTAAAAGGGCCAAATCATAGGTTGTCAAATTTACCATGTTCAGACTTGTCATCCCTTCTCAAATCCCACCTCAAGACCAGGTCACCTTCCTGAAAAATATCCTTTTTGGTTTTCTTATCAAAGGCTGATTTGATCTTGATCTAGTATGCTTCTATCCTTTGATCTAGTGCTTCTCTTATTTGTTGAACTTCTATAATTTGGAAGATTCTCCTTTGGATGTCGTTTGGTTCTTCAATCTCTTCCTGCAAGAATTTTAGGACTAGTATGCCAAGATAAGTGGGAAAAACAACATCTATGCCATACACAAGCTGAAAGGGTGAGGTTCCTAAACACTTCTTAGTGTTGATTCTGTCTTCCCACAGAGAATACTTAAGTTTGGAGTCCTAGGATTTCCTGTTTTCAGTCAACAACTTCTTAATGATCCTGATGAGAGTCTTGTTTCATGATTCTTCTAGGCCATTTCTCCGAGGGTAATAGGGAGTGGAATGCATCATGGAAATGATGTGATTTACACAGAAGCAATCATGGCTTTGGACTTGAACGCTTGGGCATTGTCTATTACAAGCTTACTGGCGCAACCAAATCTGGAAAAAATATTAGTTTCCAAGAAATTCATGATTACCTTGTCAGTGGCATTCCTGGTGGGCACAACCTCAATCCATTTGGTGAATTAGTTGGTGGTAGTGAGGATCCACTTGTGTTATCCACTGGAGGGTGGATTTATCTCTCTGATGAAGTATAACCCCCATTGCTGAAATGGACCACTACTAGTGATAGGTTTTAGGGGTAGTGATAGTAACTTTGTTTCCCTACAAACATTTGGCATTCATTACAGGCCCTAATAGTAGAAAAAACATCAGAGAAAAGGGTGGGCCAATAGTATCCTTCCCTCAAGATATTGAGATCTATGGCCTTCCAATGTTGGTGTCCTCCACATACTCCTCTGTGCATTTTTGTTGTGACTTGTTTGTCTTCATTTTCATCAAGGCATTTTAACAGGATGCCAACAGGATCTCTCCAATACAAGTTCTGGTTTGAAATGCAGAATTTGATAGCCTTCAAATTAAGAGACCCGACCTTTGTCTTCTTCACATCTAGTGGACATTCAAAATGATGTAGAAAATAGATGATGTTTTTATACCAAGGTGAAGAGGAGTAGTTTTCGAATACCTGTAATTTGTCTTGTCTGGGATGTATGATGGGTGCATCTAATTGGGTGAATATTTGATGCAATTATAACACCTTACAATTTGATTCTGATAGACATTTGGCCAGTCCTTGTCCCTTGATCAGCTTGGTGGGCTTTATTTGCAGGTCATACTCCAATAGTTTGACAATCCATTTTCCTCTTTTTCCCTCACTATCTGGCTGGACCAGAATGTCTTTGACACTGCTGCTAGGAACAAAGGCTGATATTCTAGAATGTAGCACATAAAACCTGAAGGCTTTGAGTGCTTTGACCTGTGCATTAGCCTATTTCTCTAATATATCATACTTCAGCTCAACATCTCAGAGGGATCTACTGAAAAAGGCTATTGGTTGCTCATGCCCTTCTTCATTTTTCTCCAGCAGTACAACAATAATGGTTTCCTCTGAAGCAAAGGAGAAGATGAAGAAATATTTGGTGTAGTCAAGGCTCGCCAATACAGGGGCCTCAACTAAATCTTGCTTGATCGTTTGAAAATATGATTTTTCCTCCAAGGACCACTTTATCACATCATCTTTCTTTAACATGTTAGTAATAGGCTTCAACAATTCAAGAAAATTTGGCACAAAACATTTGAGGAAGTTTATATTACTAATGAAATACCAAACAACCTTTTTATTTCTGGGGATCTCAATCTGTTGAATGCTAGAAACCCTCTTTGAATCAATTTTTATACCTCCTGCTGATATGATGTGGCCCAAGAGATTTCCTTCTAGCATGGAAAAGTGAGACTTTCTAGGATTGAGAGATATTCCATACCTCCTGCATTTCTTGAAAACCTGCTCCAAATGCTGCAAATGTTTATCATCAGACTTGGAGAAAATGGTGATGTCATCCAAGTATATAACCATAAATTTGTCTTTTTCCCCTACAAAAGCTATGTCCACGGCCCTCAAAAAAGTGTTCCCTATGATCATCAACCCAAAGGACATAATTTCATACATGAATGTTCCCCATGGGGTGGTGAATGTTGTTTTTTCTTTATCCTCTTCACAAACTTCTATTTGGTTGTAACGAGAGTATCCATCTAACAAGGAAATTTTGTGTGCACCTACCACCCTCTATAAAATATGATTCATCTTGGGGAGGGGATAATTTTCCTTCAGAGAACACTTGTTGAGGTTTATGAAATCAACAAATAAGCATATCTCACCACTTTTATTCCTTACATGTACTAAGTTGGCCACCTAGCTTGAGTACCTCAATGGTACAATAATCTTGGCATCCAACATTCTCTTCAGCTCTTTCTCAATTATGGACATTAACATGGGATTAAACTGTCGAATATTCTGTTTGAATGGTTTGGAGACATCCTTTATAGGGATCTTATGCTGGATGATGTCAGTTTCAAAGGTCTTCAAATCTTCATAGGACCATGCAAAAGTATCAACAAATTTTTTAATGAGACTAACATACCTGTCTTTTTGTTCTGTAGCTAATGTTTTCGACAACATGATGATCCTAGGATTCTTAGGGGTCCCAATGTTTCAATCTATCATCTCTTCTTCTTGATTCCTCATGGAAGCTCATTTGTAAACATCATTACTGTCAAACAACCTTTCCAATGGCACTAGTCCTCTTGGAATGTGGTTGGTTTTCATCTCCACAATATCATGACCAGCCATTGTCTTCAACAGATGGGGTGCTCGCTGATCTTCCGATTCCTCATCTTCACCTTCTTGACTTTCTTGATCAATTGAGATATTGGATAATTCATCCATGGTGTGTAGAAATATCTACAGCTCCAAGTCATCACTAAATACCTGTCAGTGTTTTACGTTGTCTGGTATGGATTTTCTATGCCTGATTTCCACCTGATATTTAATATTTGGGCCAATGAGAGGCCTGAAAGTACTGCCAGCCAAGGCCAGAGAATATGCCTTCTGATTTTGTTCTCTGTGAATAAAGGAAATGTTGAATTCTAGAAATAAGTTATCGATTAGATCCCATACCTCGTTTATGTATTTCTTGATCCTCTGTTGCTTAGTTTGATAGATGTTCCTCACTTGATTGATGACCAACTCAGAATCACCAAAAACTGCTAAACAATCAATGGCCATGTCTTTGGCAGCCCTTAATCCCAATACCACAGGTTCATATTCAGCTATATTGTTAGTATTTTCAAACTCCAGCTTATAAGAGAGGGTTATTACTTCTTCTGTAGAGGAAATAAGGAGTATACCTGCACTTGATCCTTCTTTTGATGAGGAGCCATCGAAATACATCTTCCATACTCTATTTTGTTGACTTTTCAGTGGCTGATCATTGCATTGACTAACTAATATTTCATGTTCATCATCATTTAAATGAAAGAAAGATGAGACAATCTCATCCTCGACAACATAAATTGGGTGATTTATTGGGTTTTGATGGTCACTGACAATGTAGGCCAACCTTACCTCTCTGTATAGGCTCGTATGCTCTCCTTCGAACACAGGAATGGTGGCATAATTGAGGTCCATTTGTAATGATCCTCCAACCTTCTTATCCCACATTATGGATAAAAGCATACCAAAATTTGGGGGAATGTATGCTACAACAATGTCCATCACTACACTCTTCATGGGTAATTTTTCTAGAGAAACCACCATATCCTTTATCAACCTAGGACATTTCACTTTCTTAGAATCGAAGGAGTACAGGTCTTTGGTAAGGCTTGGCAATCTCCATACCTAGTTCTTCCATAACATCTTTGGGCATGACATTGTGAGAGGCTCCTGAGTCCATAAGACAATTATGCAGGATCTTATCATGGACATTTAAAGATATATAGAAAGGATGAGAAGCATCAGATCCATCCTCAATGTGTGGACCCACAGTAATGGCTTGGTTTTCATCTTGTAGACTAATGACATAGGAATATACACTAGACGGATTTGGTTGTAGAACTTTCATGATGGATTTCTTGAAAGGCTCATTTTTTAACAATTATGTCAAATGTACAGGGATCTTGATCTTTCTCAACTCATGTTCTAGGATGAAAGAGGATGGTGGCCTATCATATTTTTTTATTTCAGGGGATGAAGGTTTTGATAGAGGAAGTTGTTGAGTTTTAGATGACATACCTTTATTTGGACTTGGCTTGGGGAGAGCTTCATATTGTTTTCTTTGATCAGAGGTAGTGGCCTTGGAAGCTCCTTCTCTCATCCTCAAATCATATTTCTTTTTGGGATGGCTTTGAATAGCTCCCTCTTCCACTATATGATCATCAAACTGATTAGACAATTGTTCTACCTCATATTCTTGTTGTGTTAAATGACTGATATAGTAATTCGTTTCATTAAAAAGCACAAAAGTATCATCCACAACATCATTGTTTGCATCCATCTCCTCAATCTGATTGTTTTGGAAAGGAGGTACTACCCTTTGATAATCAAGATTTCTCCTTTCTCTCTGCATTATTGGAGGGGCATCATTAGGCCTTTTGAACTGATTTTGATTTCTATTTACATCCCCTTGAAAAGTTCTGTTCGGTTGTTTGGATTCCCACTTTAGCTAGCTATTTCAAAAGTCAGATATTTCAAGGTTTTGGTCATTTCCTCAAGTTTGGGATCATATGTGGCTGAGTTAGAGGAGGTAGGGGTATCTTCTCTTTGTTTTTTCTTCTCTTTATCAGATCTAGTCTTTAGTCTGTCCGACGTCAAAATATTGGATTCAACTTCAATGGTTGTTTCCTACATGGAAAATAGTTTGGTTGATCTTCTCTCTCTCAGGAGGAGGGATAAATCCAAATCAAATGCATTGGCATAGGTGATCTTGGCAGAGGATTCAGTTGGTTTGATCTCATATGGGATTCTACCATACATCTTATTGAATCTCTTGATGAAATCTGAAATAAATTCACCATTCTTTCTCTTTAGGGCCCCAAACTCAGTGATGTAGTAGAGGTAATATCTCCTATCTCCCCATTTATTTATGAAATTTTCTTCCAATGCCTCAATATCTGCAATGGAGGCTGGGGGAAGACCTCTGAACCATTTTCTTACTTCCCACTAGACTCTGTAAAAACAACCTCATCCACACATCTGCATAATCAATGTTAAAGTTGTTTGCAAAGCTATAAAAGGCTTCCAGGTGTTCCTCAATAGTTACTTCTCCTTCCCCATTATATATTGGTAAATATTTCATGTAATTTGTGGCTAGGAAGGCATGCAAGGCTACAGGTAGAACTAGGGGTGCATATCTGGTAGCAATTATGGCATCCATCATGTTAACAACCATGGATTGAATAATAGGGATCTATGAATTTATGGGAGATACAAGGGTGGATGTAGGACTGGATACTGAAGTGGAATCAGGAGTTGAAGATGTCCAAGCCCCTTTGGAATTATGATTCTAAGTGATATCAAATTCAAGTTTCTTTTGATTATGATTAGACATAGGCTCTTTGTGTGGAACTTTACCCTTGAGGGGGGGAGTATATCTTTGGGCTACAATGGATTTTCTTAGTTGTATTTCTATCTCAGGTACTACTGTTTTTTTCTTAGGATTGGAATGAGCCTTCTTGGCTTTTCTATTTTCATATTTGGATCTATTGAATCCCTTTTTGGGTGCCAATATTTCTTCTTTAAATTTTAATCAGTGAAGTTGTCAGGTGAAAGATGGCACTCTGTTTGTGTCTAATATTTTTTCACCATCAAAGGTTATACTTGATCAATTTTCATTCTCAAAGGGAAATATATTTCGTTACTCTGTTCCCCGACAATGATGGTAGAAGATGTTGTTCCTAAGGTCTGCACCTGACTGGTAAAGGGAAAAGTTAGGCCATTTATCAGATTAGAATGATTGTTTCTTTTATTTTTGTGTTGGTTGGTCGGTGGGTTGTTCTATCAAGACAAAAGGATGGTTGGGTTGGCAGAATGATAGGGATGAGGGTCCTCCTTGGCTGGTGGTATACTAATGATAGACCGGTGAAATAATAGAAAAACAGAGGGAAACAACAAACTACTCAATGAATAATCTGTTGCAAGAAGTTCAATACTTAAAATATTATTTCAAGACATTAAACATGTATCAAAAACACAGTTACTCCCACATGTTGAAAATAAAACAAACCTTCACCAAAGCACTAGTTGTTTGTCAGGTTGCATATTAATGAAAACAAGTTATACAATAGCTGAAAGGAAATGAAATGTATGTTGCACAAACCAAAAACTATATTCCAGATAAGAATTAAAACACATAAATATTTGAACGAAACACTGTCATCAAGAGTACGTTCACCAGGTAGAGAGCTTTAATCCATGCATAGAACAAGTCTAACTAGTCTTATGTATTGCCATTATTTCCCAAAAAATATAACCTTTACAATATTCAAAGACCCTTTATTTAACAGAGTCGCAAAGGTTCTCGTCCTCAGGGGAATGAGACCTAATTTTGGGTAATTGTTTGTAAAAAAAATTATTAAATTGACTAAGACACTGGACTTAATCAACAAGAGTGGTTCTTATCACACACAAAAGACCATTCTTGTATCTAATCTAAGACAATGCTAGAATAAATCAACTAAAAACTACTAATGTCTCTCATACATAACTGATGCATGTGCTGAAAGAATTGAGATTGAAGAAAAAGACTTGGAGTGGAAGAACAGAGCTCTACGTTGAACGTTGGCATGCCTAAGAGATATTGGAGGCCACTAGAGACAACTGGATACATGAGCAAATCTCTTCTTGAAGAATACAGAGTCTGTTGAAGCATTCTGGAATTGGTTGCATCGAACTGGGACGATATCCATCTTCTCTGTCTGTGACGTAGCTTTTGGCAGCTAAGCACACTTTGTGTTGACCCCATCAGCTGCCATATTTACCTATGAATAGCTTCACTAGAATGGTTGATGACCCAACAATTATGAGGGGAGACATGGAGGCAAGCATCCAATGGGGAGGTGGGATGAGTGGGTGCGAGGGTATATGACATGTGAGGAAAAATGTCAAAAGGTGAGAGGAGGCATGAATACGATGGAGGTAAGTGGAAGAAAAAGTGGTGAAATGTGAGAGGAGCGAGGGTAGTGAGTGGAATGAGTGGAGGTGACGCGATGATCCGATGTCTTTTAAGCACATGATTGTGGGAGCTTTTGAGGGTGGTTTGGATCCAGACCTCCTTTGGGCCCACAATCTACCACAATTTGCCACATACCCTTCCAACAATACCATGGTTCCAATTGTGGGACCACTTAGGAAAATTAATGCTCAAGCAGTTTACGTCCCCCCAATGTAGTGTGGCCATCGATCTGATGACGATTTGTGATCTAGGTGACTTTAACTACTATAAGTATCGGCGGTTTTCGTTGACTTTGGATCAATGGTCCAGATTTACTTCGGGTGTTTTGAATGTGAAACATGAAAAATCTGTCTGAGGAAAAAATCCAGAGTGAATGATCTGTCGCCACGTGCCGTAATCGATGAACGATCTAGATTCTCTTCAGAAATTCAGGCTTTGGGAGATTCAAATGTTAGGCTTGGAAATATCCCAGAGGAAAATTTTTCGAAGTGAATGATCTGCATCCACGTTTCCTTGTTGATGGGTGGTCTAGATTCACTCCAAAAGTTTGAGCTTCGAGAGTTTCAAATGTTTATATTGGAAATATCCTAGAGAAAAATCGTCGAAGTGACGTTGTGGCTTGAGTTCATATGATTTCACGGCTGCTAATGCGTCATGGAAAGAAGGGTGACACGTGTCACGTGGAAATGGGTGAATGTCACAATCAAATGACCTGGAATGAGTGCCATGTGTCATGACTGATGAGTGCACCATGTGTCATGAATAATGAGTGTGTCACGTCTCTCAAATTATGGTTGCCACATTCTTTGATACTTTGGGCTCTGGGAGTTTCAAATGTTAAGCATTAAAATCTCACGGAGGAAAATATATGAAGTAAATGATCTGCTGCAGCTTGTCCCTGTTGATGGATGGTTCAGATTCAATCTGGAAGTTCGAGCTTTGATAGTTTCAAATGTGAAGCATGAAAATATCCTGGAGGAAAAATGTAATGTCCCCCACCTCTTAGAGAGGTAATGAGGAGACTCAGTGGCCTGGGAACCCCCACTAGGTCATAGTCTCACACTGAAGGGGGGGAAAAGTCAAGAAGTTAAAAGTTATATTTTTAAGTTGACTTAAGAAAGGAAAAGGAAAGGAATAAAAGATAACTCAATAGAAGAATAGAAGATTAACCCTGGGAGTTAACCTAACTCAACAGAGAATTAGAAGGAAAAGTATAAGTAAGAGGCTAGGGTGCACCTATTACTCATTCTGGTTTTGGATTAGCATTTGCTATTTCTCTTGAGCATTCAGTTTG
>ML816754.1:1410-19796 GCA_009831015.1 Picea engelmannii | reverse complement strand
AGAGAGGTATAGGGAGAGTGAGTCTGGAGAGAAAGAGAGGAATATAGAGGGAGGGAGGGAGAGGGGTGAGGAGGGAGGGGAGAGAGAGAGTGGGGGGATTTATTTTTGTTAATAGGAATGTGTGTGTGCTCCTGTTGCTATTAACACATGTGTGATTTAGGAATGTGTGCATGTTCCTAAAGCGCGCACGTGCTATTTGAATTTAAATTGTTTTTTGGGAAGGAGTGACAACTCTAGCATACTTGTTTGTTGAGTTGGTTTCCTCGGATTTATTTTTGGGATGACAAACCTAGTGTTTTGGTTTGTAGATACATGAAAACCTCCATTTTTATGAATTCCTCTCCATTTCTTTGTTTTTGACGTTATTTTTCTATAATCTACACAATTCAATTATTGATGAAACTACAAACACAGATAGAGTTGGTTGTGTAGATTCCAAATATACAAAAAAAATAAAATTAATAATGTTTACTATTTTTAATCTATTTTTGTCTTGACATATATCAAAGCCGTAAAATACATACCTCTCTTATTTCTTCTATAACTTTTTTTCGGCTTGGCCATTTCTAGAATGAGTTATATGTGGCACTAGAGGAGACCGATATCTACGATCTAAAAACAAAATTTGTTTTGATCATGTTAAGACCCTCTTAGCCTGCACAAACAAAAGACATTGTAATTTCAAGGATATGTTGACTTTGATAATTTTAAAAAAGTATAAAATTAATATTATAAATTTCCAAAAAATACATGGAACAATAAAAATGGGTTCTCTACAAGTATACACATTTTTGGAATGAAATTCCATCGTTAAGTTACTCAACACCTGCACGAACAAAAACATATACCTTATATTTTGTTGGGAAAATAATATACCACAGTTAGAAAAAAACAAATTTGACATAGTTATTCACAATTTCTATGAACAAAAGTTATATATTCGGAAATCTCATTCAATTTCATACTTTTCATATTCTTACACCATATTCAAATTAATTGTAAAAGTACCTTTAATAATCCCTCCTGTTAGAAAAACAGGATTGCGGAGCAATAAAATAAAACAAATGAGGAAATAAAACACAAAAGATACACAATACAAGAGAGACACAGATTTACGTGGTTCACCCAGTGTGGGCTATGTCCACCAGATAAATTTCCAGGTCCTTCCTTTATTATTATCCAACAAATGAAGGGATACAACCTATGGCAAAACCCGTTGTAACTTCCTCTTCTTTCTCTCACAGTCTCCTCTCTCAAAATAAAATATTCACCATCATGCATAGCCGCAATACATTTCCCTCATAAAAGAGGGTTGCCTTCTAGGGAAAAAAACCCTAACATAATCTCTACCGTTAGATCTGCGACCTTATAATGAACGGTCCAGATTTACAATGAAATTACAATATACTTTTACAAGGCAATTTTTTCTTCGGGGGCTTCGCCCCTGAACCCCCGCTAGGGGCCCGCTTTCCCCCAAACCCCCCAATCGGGGGGATAGCCCCCCCAGACCCCACAGAGGAGGTACCCCCCCTCTGCATTCCCCCGCATGGAAGAGTGTACATACTTCTGGGGTGTAAATACTTCATGGGGTATAAACACGGTTGAAAGCAAGGACCTCTAAATCAGAAAGATAATCAAGCTCCACAACCAACACCTCCAAGTTAACAGATTGTTGTTTTTCCAAGTTTTCATTGCCACTAATGCGTCATGAGAGACCATTAATAGCTTGCACTCACCCTTAAATTTATACATTATATTATAAATATATTATTTATATATTTATAATATAATACACACACACACACACACACACACACATATATATATATATATATATATATATATATATATATATAATGTCTTCCTGATGCTGCTAAATGGAAAAACATCAACACTCCTTCTCAGCGAGGGAGACATTCTACATCATGCCAAGCTTGTCTTTGAAGTATACAAACTTCGCCCTAGACTCATGACACCTACCTATCAGTCATGGGATATGTCATTCTCCCACTTGAACCTAAGGGGGAAATCCATGTGTGGCTCTCCCTTTGAATCAACTAACTCTCTCTGAGATCAGGCTCACTCTAGGTCTGCATGTGATAGCATCTAGCATTTTGAGTCTTTATTACTCCTAGTCAAATCAACATGACTAAGGAGAAAGACTATGCCTAGGCCATTCACCACTAGCAAATCCCAATGAGTGAATGTGTCATTTTCCCTTGGTCAAATCATCATGACCAATCTGGGAGAATGTCTTCCCGATGATAAAACATCAACACTCCCTCTCAGTGATAAAACATCAACATCAACACTACACCTGGGCCATTCACCACTAGCAAATCCCCGTGAGTGAATGCATCATTTGCTTTTGGTCAAATCAACATGACCAATCTGGGAGAGTGTCTGCTGGATGATTGATCTAATAATAAAGATGTATTACAATTGAGGGCCCCGACATATATGCTTGGGCAGAGTGTGTTTCCATTAATGGACACGTGTTTTCCATTATTTTCTTTTCATTAATTAATTTATTATCAATTATTCATTATTTATATTTATACATTATCTTATAAATATATTATTTATATATTTATAATATAATATAAAAATATATAGAATGTCTTCCCGATGCTACTAACTGAGAAAACATCAACACTCCCTCTCAGCGAGGGAGACATTCTGCATCATGAAAATCTTGTCTCTAAAGTATACAAAATTTTCCCTAGACTCATGACACTTGTTTGTCAGTCCTGGGAGATGTCTCTCTCCCACCTAAACTTGAGGAGGAACTCCCTCTGAGCCAACTATCTCTCTCTTAGATTAGGCTCACTATGGGTCCGCATGTGATAACATCTAGCATCTCAGGTCTTTATCACTCCTAGTCAAATTACCATGACTAAGGAGAAATACTACACCTGTTCCATTCACTACTAACAAAGCCCCGTGAGTGAATGTGTCATTTTCCCTTGGCCAAATCAACATAACCAATCTGGGAGAATGTTTGTTTGATTCTTGATCTAAAATGGTGTATTACAATTGATGGCGTTGACATATATACTTGGGTGGAGTGCCCTTTCATTTATGGACATGTGTTATCACACTAAGTTGCCTTGGGTCTTTAGCCCTTAGTTTTAGTTTTTCTAAGCCTTTAGATTTTTTGAAATTGGTTTGTTTCTTAAATGTGTGTTTTACTTAGGTGACTTTGATAAATAAAGGCTTAAAGTTATGACTCAAATTTTGATCCTCACATAAACTTTTGGCATAGGTTGATTTTCATGACTTATGTTTTGATCCCTTCATGATTTGACACTTAGTTCTACTCACTCCATGACCAACTTGAATTGACATGTCACCATCCTCACTCATACCTCCGTAGAATTGCCATGTTGTTCCTTTTCCATATGCTTACCAGTCAAATCATTTTTTGAAAGAGAGCGCTACCAACTCACCAGGAGTTTCTGTAGCGCACTCCCTGTCCTTCATCTTTCACCATGATTTGTCATTATTGCACTGATGTCATATCTTCCTTGTTTTTAGAACCATGGTTAGTTAAAATATTCCTTTAAGGTTTCATCTTTATTATCTTTGCTAAATGTTTTCAAATTTTGAAATATCAAATTTTTGTGCTACACAAACTACCAGTTCGGACCAGTTGACAATGGCACTACCAGATCAGATGCTGAGGTGGATTCAAAGGTCGAGTTTCTCATGATAATATCCTAAGGTTTTGCTAAAACTCTGAGTTGTCATCATTCTCTAGGTATACCATGATTTTTCCCCTCTGCATATCAATTTCAAGGAGAAATTATCGCCTAGAGTTTTGGTAGCTATCATGCCTGCATAGCTGGAGGAGATCATTTTCCTCATGCCTTCCTATCAGTTTTCCTTCCACTAAAACCTCTAGTTACCATCACCTGGTTATCAGTCTTAAGACATCTACTCACCATTTCTCCCGAGCTATTAGTGTCCAAGAAAGTTTCATCTCCTGTATGCGCAGTGTGCTACCCAGAAATGCTACTGAAATAATGTCGCTTTTTCCCTTGCCTCCCTAGTTGTTGAATTGAACTACTTTCAACCCAATTTTCAAATACAATTGCAGTGATATCCTTCTTTTATGTTATTATTCCTCATTTCTATATCTGTAAACAGTCAAGGGAGGGAAAATCATAGCCATTGTTTCCTAAGCTAGAAACCAATTGAGTTAGGGGAGACTACTGGAAGGGGCAACCACTGTTCACTATCTCTCATTGAAGTCTAAATCTTTGTTTCCTATCCATCACTGCACCATAGTTTGTAAAAATTTCATCTTAAACTATGGAGACTTCTCAGAAGAAGAAGTCACAAAAGGGAGTTGTTGTGGTGAGAACTGAGCCTGCATACATGCATTTAGTTGAGGTAGAGCCCATGGATAGAGAAGTTTTTCAAAAGGTGGGATGCCTCACTTTCCGCCAAAATATGCAAAGGGGTCATCCTGCGCTGGCAAGAAAGTTTTCCTTACATTTTGATGGCCTGAAGACCAAGGTAAGGAACCTAGAATTTGAGGTGTCTGAGACCTCTATTTCAGTAGCTACATGGATCCCTATCATTGGGGAGAATTGGTTTAAATCCATGGCCTTGGATGCAGACTTTGCCAAAGAATTCCTTAAGCCTGAATATCAAACTGACAATCTATGCAAAGGGGTACCAAGAAATCATTTGGTTGGAGAATTTGATAAAATATTGAGGATCATTCAAAGGTACTTCACATGTGAAGGGAGGTTCAATACACTATACCAGTACCATATAAGGATTTTGCTGCATTTTACTGGAAAATTTGAAATGAACATTCCCTTCTATTTGCTAAGATGCATAGGAAAGATGTCAAACAAGGTTCAATCCAAATCAAAAGATGTGGATACTAGCATTTTTCATTCTGGGTTGATTAGAATGTTGGTTTCTGAATATCTGAGAAAGAGGAACATCTCATGGGAACACTTCATTACTGTTGCTCACATGAGATTAGACATAACAACTACTCCTCAGTCATAGATAGCAAGCCCTTTTCCATCCACCAATGTTTCTCCAACAGGTGCTAGCAATAAAAGAAAGAGTAAAGCTCATGTTGAATATCAAGAAGCTATTAAGGAGGTTGAAAGAACTGATGAGGAGGCTTACCATTCTCCATAGAGATACCTTTCACCCCCTCCTTCACCATAAATGGAAGAGGTCACTTCTTCTAATAAAGCCACAATCAAGAAAGGAAGGAAGCTACACTTCTCTTCATCTCCTTCAATAGCTAGTGCCAAGATCGGAAGGCCTTTCACAAGGTCATCAAATCTCAAAGGGGATGTTGAAGAACACGTCCTACCAAATTTCTCCATTCTAAAGAAGAAGAGAGATAAGGTCAAAAGAATTGAGAAGTCTTTTGAGATAGAAGAAGTAATCTCTTTGCAACAGGAAGATGAAGCCATAAAAAATCCTGTTGAGACTTTTCACATCACCACTCCACCTAGCAACCATACCTTCAAAAGATTGATTAGAAAACTCAAGGATGCTAGGAAGGAAGTGGCTCATTTGAAAGAAGAAGGCATGTCTGACATGATTAAGATGAAAGAACTCATGGATGGATACAACCACACTCTTGATTTAGTAATATTTGCAGCAAGAAGAGCCCAACCTCTTCACGGGCAACTCAGAAACCTCTATAGGAAAAAAAAAGACTTTCAGTCTCAGAACAGAAAGATGAAAGAAGAGATGCAAAAATTCCAAGATGAAATGGATCGAAGAAACTTGAATGTGTTGGTTGAAGCTCCTATTGAAAAAGAGAAACCAACAGTCAAGGAAAGCATAGTTCTAGTGAATAATCCTATTACTGCTAAAGGGAAGCACATTGTTGCGCCAAAGGGAAGTCCTCCTTATACAAGAAGGAGTGTCAGGTTGATGAAGTAATTGGTGAAAGGTGAGCTCCATTTTTTAGTATGGCCCCTTTTTGCAAGGATAAGTAATTAAGAAAATACTACATCTACCACCTATACAGGCTATACAGGATTCTAATGCATACTTTTCATAGTTTTTGGTGTTTTGCAAAGATTTAATCTCTTCAACAGTAGTAGCGTAGACATTCCATAGCACTATGGCGCTATGAAATTTTATAATTTTCATGTTCTATCAGTATGCTACCTATAACATTGCCTAATCGCCTAAGACTAGTGTAGTGATGGCGTTGCCCACTACCCAAGGGAGATACCAAATCTGTCAAGGTTGAAGTGATGTGGCTGCAAATTATGATGGCGCTACCAAATTTTGACGTAGACACACAGGTGGGTGCTACCTAAATTTTAACAGAGAGTGAATTACACAAGCGGGCGGTACCGAAATTTTGACAGAGGATGAATTCTGCACAGAGGCACACAGGCTTGGTGCTACCCATTCGACATGCCTATTTTGGAGGTTGCACTATGGAATCACAGGGAATTTGGTAAAGGTACTACAAAGGCTCGCTACCCATAGCGCTACCAAATGATGCTACCAATAGGTGCCAGGAATCAAGGGGGGTTGAATTAGCATCTTTATGAATGACCGATGATGTGGAGAATGGAAAATATAACATCTGGTAGCATGATGACAGTTACAAGACTCTGAATGACACTTGACATGCAGGGAGTTGCGCATCAAATAAGATCAATCCAGTTCAAAGTTGGTTGGATCAGTGGCCAACATTTTCCCCTTTTTATAGCAGAGTTGTTAGTTTAAGCTGTTAGAATAAATAACTACTTGGATATTTTCATGGGAGGAAAGCCAACTCGCACCTCCAGTTGTTTCCTTCCCTTTTTGTTATAAATATATAGTCAAAATGCTTTATTAGTTTCTAATGGTTGAGCTAGGCTCCCTTATGCTGTAATATTTTGATGAAGCTTCTGTGAACTGGTTATGTACTTGATTTGAGACATCTTGATTAATAGAAGTCAGATTTCTTACTCCAACTTATTTTCCTTTGATTATGAAGTATTCATGATTGAAAGATTCACATGAATTATTGTAGTGATATTATGATGGATGTTTGATTATGATATTATTATGATGTTTCTTTAGTGTCCTTAAAATTTGAATTCAAGAAGATCTTGTGTTTGAGTTTTTCTTCCTTAGGTTGCTTGCAGACCTAATGTCTATAGAAAACCTCTACATTTTTCTCACCAAAGTATTCCCTCTATTCATCTTTACTCCCACTTACATAATGAATTTAGTCAATACCTCAATTGCTTTTGCATGCTAGCCCAGATTTATGAGTTAGAACATTATTATCTTGAGTCTTGTCCATTTGACCTCTTTAAAACTCATTTACATTTACACATAACTTGATGGGTACTGGGCTTACTTTCTATGCAATATGAGGATGATTCCTAGTGCTAACATTCTTGGCATCGTTGTTGAGGAATGAATGGAAGACATTTCCCTAGGATTGAATGACAAAACTTACAAGTTCTGAAGGTGCATTGGAACTCAGTATATTGAATATTGCAGCTTCCACCTAGCGACACCATTGTTTCAGCTCTGGCTCTTAAAGGAAGACACATGAGATCAAATCCGAAACTACCTTTGGTTCCACCTGAGTTTGACCCAGAGAAGGTAACAAAGAAGGGAAAATCTTCTCAAGAAAGTTTTTTTGCTGCTGCTACAAGTGCTTCTTGTCAGTTGCCTGATTCCACTCTTAATAATCTAGTTGTTATATCAAGTAATATTCCTTTACCTTCTGTTGAAGTATCTAAGAATCTTGATTTTGAAAATTTTACTATTGAATACTCCTCTTTTGAACCTGATTTTAAAGAAGAAAATTTTGAAATTCTTGCTTCCCCTGACATTGTAAAGTGGTTCAGTCTTGAGAGTCTTGAATATTTTCCTACTTTAGTCTTTGCTACTCCTCCTATCAAAATTTATGCATCCAAAGAAGAGGAAACCTCATCCCTTTTACAAACTATACCATCTTCTTCCAATACTCAACCTTCTACTATGAAAACTGAAATTCCCCCTTCATACATTCCTTTTTCTCCTAAGATGCACACAGTCAAGTTTCCTTCTTCTCCTTGTTCACCAAGAGTCCAAAATCCAATTGCAGGCGCTAACCCTCCTAGAAATAGGATGGATGCCATAGTGGCTGCAATATATGCCCCTCTCTCTTACCTTAGCCAATGAATTCTCTCCATGCTGGAGATTATTTAAAATACATGCCCAAATTCATAGGAGAAGAAGATATAAATACTGAAGAACACCTTGCTACCTTCTACAGTCATGCAGACAATCAAAATATTGAAAATGAGGATGTGTGGATGAGATTCTTTGTCCAAAGATTTTTTGGTGAGGCAAGGAAGTGGTTTATGGGTTTGTCCCCTAGATACATTACTGGGATTGAGGCATTAGATGATGCCTTTTTGAGGCACTGGGGGAACAAAAAGCAATTTTTTTATTATATCACAGAATTTGGATCCCTAAAGAGGAAAGAGGGAGAGTCTGCCTCTGAATTCTCTAAAAGATTCAACAAAATGTACAATAAGATCCCTACTGAGATAAATCCTACATAAACCTCTGCAAAACACTTATGTCAGTTCTTTTGACCCTGAGTTTTTCCTTCTACTGAGAGAAATAAGATCAACCTCCTTAGCCCATATGCGAGATGTAGCCTTGGAGGTAGAATCCAACATAGTGGCATCTGATAAACTTAGGGGGAAATATGATAGGGATAGGAGAAAAAATAGAGTTGAAGCTTCAACTTCTGATTCCCCTATTGTCCATCCTCAAGTAGATGAACTTACCAAATTAGTAAAATCCCTTTCTACTGATATATAAAAGTTAAAACTGGAAGGAAACCAGACTTATAGAAATACTCAAAATGCTGATAAGAAAGGTAACTTTAGGAGACCCAACAATGCTCCTCAGATCCTAAAAACATAGATAGGGATGATCAAAAGGTACAAACTCCTTTACAAAACAACCTTGTTTCTGATGAAGAAGGAGAGGAGGAAGAAGTTGATCCTAAGATTCATTGCTTAGGTGACACATCCCCATCCCCTCACTTGACTCAATCTGCATATGAGAAATCCTTGATGGATATTCAAATAAATGAATTAAGTAAGGGAGAGAAAGAAAAAGAAATTCCTAATAGATATAATCTGATATCCAAAAAGAATGAGGAAAAGACTGATGCTTCTGATCAACCAACCCAAAAAGAAAATTCTACCAAGACTATGATAGTTGGAAACAAAGAAAAAGAAAATCAAAACCCCCAAGTTTTGGTCAGAAAACCTACCCCTGAAGCCGAAGAGATATTGAAATATTCACCTTCCTTCATCTTTGAGAATGATATCCAAAACATCAATATCCCTGTACCTTTTTTGGAATTGATAAAAAATGAAGAATTTAAAAAATATCTCTCCAAAATGTTACAACCCAAATCTTCTCCAAATGCCACTGATTTAGTAAATATGCAAGATGAAAATCCAATAGTCATCCTAAGAACTTTGATAGAAGATAGAGATGATTCATCCCCTCCCTTATATACATCACTGAACATACATGATAATGTGTTTCATAATTGTTTGATGGACTCATGGGCATCCCACAATCTCATGCCCAAAACTGTTGTGGGTGAACTTGGATTAGAAATCACAAAGACCTACCATGAATTATATTCCTTTGACTCTAGGAAAGTGAAGTGTCTTGGGGTCATTAAATATCTGGTTGTGACTTTATTTCAGCTACCAATGAAGAGTGTAGTCATGGATATCGTGGTGGATGATGTTCCTCCCAAGTTTGGCATGCTCTTGTCAATATCTTGGATAAAAATAATTGGGGGAACCTTGTAGATGGACCTCTCATATGCTACCATTCATGTGTTTGGGGGGGAACATAGAATACTTTACAGGGAAGCTCAGTTGGCCTACATTATTAGTGATGAAGAAAACCCACAAATCATCCTATTTTTTCTCTTGATACTGATTTGGGATCCTACCTTTTGCAACTCACTCATGCTTTTGAACCTCCTTTTAAAATCAGAAAACAATCCATTATCTTTTGTGAAGATTCTCCTCCAACCATGTCCATTTGGAAGATGTTATTTGATGGAGCCTCTTCTAGGGAAGGTGTTGGTTTTGGAGTGGTCTTTGTTTCACCTTCTCAAGAAACTATATCTTTGTCATACAAACTAGAATTTGAAACTACTAATAATGTGGCAAAGTATGAAGCTCTTGTCTTGGGATTGAGGGCTGCAAAAGACACAGGGATTGAAGAGGTATCGATATTTGGGGATGTTGAATTGATTGTCCATCAGATCAAAAATATTTATCAAACTAATAACCCTAGGCTTAGATCTTATAGAAATGAAGTGTGGGACCTAGTGGACAGTTTTTTCTGGGCTTTCAACATTTCATTTATTCCAAGAGAATATAATACCATGGCCGATTCTTTGGTTGTATCAACAAGAAATTTCAGAGTCCCCTTGCCACCTAAACTCAAGTATTATGTTGAATTCAAATACATACCCTCTATACCTGACAATGTCAAGCATTGGAAGGTGTTTGAAGATGATCTTGAGATTAAAAAATTCCTTGAGACTGTTGATGATTTTTCTGCATTACACATTGATCATGATCATGAATCTGAAAATAATCCTCATGCTGATGTTTTACTTAATAAAATTGCTAATCATCATATTGTGAAGTTACCTAGCAAACACATTCCAAAAGGACTAGTTCCTTTGGAAATATTATTTGACAGAAATGATGTGGAATTGAAGGGAAAAGGGTCAACTGATGATGCTGATGTAACTGAGTGAAATTTGGTACATAAAAGGATCCAAAATATGTCAAATTGTCAAGTAGGCTATCAAGGGAGAAGAGGGACAAATATACTGAGTTGTTAAAATAATTTTTTGATGTGTTTTCTTGGACTTATGAAGATCTCAGAACATATGACACAAGCATTATAGAGCACAAGAACCCATTGAAGGAAGAGACCAAACCTTTCAGGAAAAAGTTGAGGCAAATAAATCCTATGTTGTTGCCTTTGATGGAAAAAGAGGTAAAAAAAGCTTTAGATGATAAAATTATTATTCATTTGAGGCATTCTGAATGGGTGGCCAACTTGGTTCGAGTGAGAAAAAATAACGGATAAATCAAACTTTGTGTCGATTTCCGAAATCTGAACAGAAGCTCTAAAAAGGATAATTACCCTTTGTCGACGATGGAGCACATATTACAGAGGGTGACAGGTGCATCTAGGATGTCCATCATTGATGGATTTTATGGCTACAATCAGATCTCTATATTGCAAGAAAATAGAGAGAAGACAACCTTTTCCACTCCTTGGGGTACATTCATGTATGCTAAGATGCCCTTTGGTTTGATGAACGGAGGGGTGACATTTCAACGAGCCATGGACATATCCTTTATTGGAGAGAAGGAAAAGTTTGTATTTATCTATTTAGATGAAATAAAAATGTTCTCACAATCTAATAAAGAACACTATGATCATTTTAAAAAGGTTTTCTTGAAATGAAGAAAATTTGGTCTCTCTTTAAACCCAAAAAAGTCATTGTTTGCCATGAAGGAGGGAAAATTATTGGGGCATATTGTGTCAGTTGAAGGGGTAAGGATTGATTACAGTAGGGTAGAAGCTATGGAAACCTTGTCACTCCCTAGATCCAAGAAGGAAGTTCAGTCTTTCTTGGGAAAAATTGATTTTTTGAGAAGGTTTGTTTCAAATTTTGCTGAGTTGGTGAAGTATATTACAACCATGTTGAGAAAAGGAAATGAAATCAAATGGAATGTTGAATCCCATACTTATTTTGATCAAATGAAGAAAGCCTTGACTGAATACCCTGTGCTCATTAGTCCATACTATTCCAATGATTTTCTAATTTTTTCTTTTTCTTCATTTGACACAATAGCAGTTGTTTTATTGTAGAAGAACGTTGAAGGGTTAGAGAAACCCATCGCATTTTTCAACAGGGAATTGAGAGATGTTGAATTAAAGTATGACATCATGGATAAACAGGACTATACATTGATCAAATCTCTCAAGGATTTTAGAGTTTATATGATACATTCAAGATTCATTTCATATGTCCCATCAGCTTCTGTAAAGGAAATTCTCATTAAGCCTGATATAGACGGTAAAAGGAGAAAGTGGATTGCTAAAATCCTTGAATTTGATCTTGAGATTAAGCCCACCAAATTGGTTAAAGGCCAAGTTTTATCCAAGATACTGGCTTAATCTAATTGCTCAGATTTGGGGGTAAATTTCATCAACACTTGCTCAGAAAATCAACAGGCTGAATTGTCTAACAAAGGTTCTAAAATCAGTCCTCCATTGGCAGATTGCAGCTGGTACAAGGACATTACATTTTTTTATGGAAATTGCACCCTCCCAATGGTATGGAAAAGAACAAGGTGAGAGCCTTAAATCTCAAATAATTTAAATATTGTCTTATTGATCAAGTCTTGTATTGGAAAGATCCATTAGGAGTTATTTTGAGATGTCTATATCCATAGGAATCCCAAAAGATTATGTCTAATTTTCATGATAGTTTATGTGGGGGGGATCATTTCTGGAGGACCATGACATATAATATTCTCAGGGTTGGGTACTTCTAGCTTAGTCTATTCACCGATGTTTGTTTTAAGATCAGAGCCTGTGTCAAGTGTCATAATTTCTCGGGAAAGCAATAACTCAAGTCTTTTCCATTGAAGCCCGTGATAGCTTCAGGACCCTTTCAACAGTGGGGCCTAGATTTTATTGGGGAAATTCATCCTACTTCTAGTGGTCAACATAGGTGGATCTTGACTACCACATATTAATTTACTAAATGGATAGAAGCCATCCCTACAAGGAATGCTTCCCACAAAGTGATCATTGGCTTTCTTGAGGATATTATGGAAAGGTTTGGTTGTCTGAACTGAATTGTTATTGATAATGCTGCATCTTTCAAGGTTGAACCATTTATCCAGTTCTGTGAGAAGTTTGGAATCAAATTGATTCACTCAACTCCTTACTATCCCCAGGGGAATGGACTAGCAGAGTCCTCTAACAAAATCCTTATAAAAATCATCAAACGACTGTTAGAGGACAACAAGAAAGCATGGGATTCAAAACTCAAAGTTTCTTTGTGGGCTGACATAGTAACAACAAAGAGATCCCTTGGTATTTCTCATTTCTAGCTTGTGTATGGAGTTGAGGCCATATTTCCTTCTCATCTTGCCTTTCTTGTGGAATTTTTTTTCCAAAACTACCAAGGAGAGCCGAATGATATGATCAAAAGAATACAACAACTAGTAGAAGTGCAGCAAACTCCGAAGCAGCTTTTGGATAAAGCACATGACCATCAATAGAAGATCAAGCCTACAAAAAGGTAAATAAAGAGGATTTTCAGCTAGGACACTTGATTCTCAAGTGGGATGCACCAAATAAAGACAAAGGAAAGAACAGAAAATTTGAAGCCTTATGGATTGACCCCTTCAAAATTTCTGAGGTATTATCGAATAACACTTACAAGTTGCAGAATTTGGAGGATGAAGAAGTTTTTGGTGGCCCTGTCAATGGGAATTTTCTGAAAAAGTACTTTTCTTGAGTCATGTGTGGCTCCCCATGCCATTGTAAATATCATCTTTCTTTTATTTTTTGTTTTAATAACTGACCCCATTGCCCTAGGATAAGGCACTAAAACTACTAGTTCTTGGCAGCTCGCAGGGAGCATGCCATCCCCCGTGGAGCCAATGTTATCACACTAAGTTTCCTTGGGCCTTTATCCCTTAGTTTTATTTTTTCTAAGCCTTTAGATTTTTTGAATTTGGTTTGTTTCTTAAATGTGTGTTTTACTTAGGTGACTTTGATAAATAAAGGCTTAAATTTATGACTCAAATTTTGATCCTCACATAAACTTTTGGCCTAGGTTCATTTTCATGACTTATGTTTTGATCCCCTTTATGATTTGACACTAAGTTCGAATCACTCCATGAGAATCTTGACTTGACATGTCACCCTCCTCACTCATGCCTCCGTAGCCTTGCCATGTTGTTCCTTTGTCATATGCTTAATCATTTTTTGAAAGTGAGTGTTGCCAACTCACCAAGAGTTTCCGTAGTGCACTCCATGTCCTTCATCTTTCACCATGATTTGTGATTATTGCAATGATGTCATATCTTCCTTTCTTTCAGCACCATGGTTAGTTAAAATATGCCTTCGAGGTTTCATCTTTATGAGCTTTGCTAATGGTTTTCAAATTTTGAAAGCTCAAATTTATGTGCTACACAAACTACCAATTTAGACCAGTTGGAAGTGGCGCTACCAGATCATATGATGAGGTGGATTCAGAGGTGGATTTTCTCGTGATAATCTCCTAAGATTTTGCTGAAACTCCAAGTTGTCATCGTTCTCTAGGTATTCCATGATTTTTCCCCTCTACATATCAATTTCAAGGAGAAATTATCACCTGGAGTTTTGGTATCTATCGTGCCTGGATAGATGGAGGAGATATTTTTCCTCATGCCTCCCTATCAGTTTTCCTTCCAATCAAACATGTAGTTACCATCACCTGGTTATCAGTCTTAAGACATCTACTCACCATTTCTCATGAGCTCTCAATGTCCAAGCAAGTTTCATCTCCTGTATATGCATTGTGCTACCCATAAACGCTATTGAAACAACGCTTATTTTTCCCCAACCTCCCCTAGTTGTTGAATTGAACTACTTTCAACCCAATTTTCAAATACAATTACAGTGATCTCCTCCTTTCATCTTATTATTCCTTAGCTCTATATCTGTAAACAATCAAGGGAGGGAAATTCACAACCATTTTTTCCTAAGCTAGCAACCATTTGAATTAGGGGAGATTCCTGGAAGGGACAATCATTGTTCATTGTCTCTCATTGAAGTTTGAATCTTTGTTTCCTAACCATCACTACACCACAGTTTGTAAACCTTTCATCTTAAACTATGGAGACTCCTCAGAATAATAATTCACACAAGGGAGGTGTTGTGGTGATAATTGAGAATACAAACATGCATTTATTCAAGGCAGAGCCCATTGATAGATAAGTTTTTCAAAGGGTGGGTTGCTTCACTTTTTGCCAAAATATGAAAAGGGGTCATCCTGAGGTGGCAAGGAAGTTTTCCTTACATTTTGATGGCATGAATACCAAGGTAGGGGACCTAGAATTTGAGTTGTCTGATACCTCTATTTCAACAGCTACAGGGATCCCTATCAATGGGGAGAATTGGTTTAAATCCATGGCCTTGGATGCAGACTTTACCAAAGACTTCCTTAATCCTAAATATCAAATTGACAATCTGTCCAAAGGGGTACCCATAAATCATCTGGTTGGAGAATTTGATAAAATATTGATGATCATTCAAAGGTACTTCACATGTGAATGGAGGTTCAATACATTATACCAATACCCTATAAGGATTTTGTTGCATTTTACTGGCAAAGTTGAAATGAACATTCCCTTCTATTTGCTGAAAAGCATAGGCAATATGTCAGACAAGATTCAATCCAAATAAAAGGCTCTGGATACTAGCATTTTTCATTTTGGGTTGATTACTGCTGCTCACATGAAATTAGACATAACGACTACTCCTCAGTCACAAATAGCAATCCCTTTTCCATCCACCAGTGCTGCTCCAACAACTACTAGCAAGAAAATAAAGAGTAAATCTCATGTTCAAGATCAAGAAGCCATTAAGGAGGTTGCAAGAATTGAGGAGGAGGCTCACCATTCTCCACAGAGAGACATTTCACCCCCTCCTGCACCAGAACTGGAAGACTTCCCTTCCTCTACTAAAGCCACAACCAAGAAAGGAAGGAAGCTACACTTATCTTCATCTCCTTCAAGAACTAGCACCAAGATCTCAAGGCCTTTCACAAGGTCATTAGCTCTCAAAGGGGTTGTTGAAGAACAGGTCCTACCAAAGGTCTCCATTCTAAAGAAGAAGAGAGATAAGGTCAAAGGCATTGAGAATCCTGTTGAGATAGAAGAAGTAATCCCTATGAAGAAGGAAGATGAATCCATAAAAATCCTATTGAGACTGTTCACATCACCACTCCACCTAGCCTCTAGACCTTCAAAAGATTGATTAGACAACTCAGGGATGCTAGGAAGGAAGTGGCTTGTTTGAAAGCAGAAGGCATGTCTGACATGATTAAGATGAAAGAACTCATGGATGGATACAACCACACTCTTGATTTAGCAATATTTGCAACAAGAAGAGCCCATCCTCTTCATAGGAAACTCAGGAACCTCTATAGGAAAAACAAAGACTTTTAGTCTCAGAACAGAAATCTCAAAGAAGAGCTGCAACAATTCTAAGATGACATGGCTCAAAGAAACTTGAATGTGTTGGTTGAAGCTGCTATTGAAAAAGAGAAACCAACAGCCAAGGAAAGCATAGTTCCAGTGAAGAAGCCTATTACTGCTAAAGGGAAGCAAATTGTTGTGCCAAAGGGAAGTCCTCCTTCTACAAGAAGGAGTGTCAGGTTGATGAAGTAATTGGTGAAAGGTGAGCTCCATTTTTTAGATGACCCCTTTTTGCAAGGATAAGTAATTAAGGAAATACTACATCTACCACCTATAAACGATATACAGGCTTCAAGAGTTAATCTCTTCAAGAGTAGTAGCACATACATTTCGTAGTGCTATGGCGCTATAGAATTGTCTAATTTTCAAGTTCTATCAGTCTGCTACCTATAACGCTGCCTAATCACCTAAGACTAGTGTAGTGATGGAGCTTCCAAATACCCGAGGGTGCTACCAAATTTGTCAATGTTGAAGTGGTGTGGCTGCGAATTAGGATGGCGCTACCAAATTGCATGTAGACACATAGGCGGGCGCTACTGAAATTTTAACAGAGAGTGAATTACATAGGCAAGCGCTACCGAAATTTTGACAGAGGCCGAATTCTGCACAGAGGCACACATTCTTGGCGCTACCCATTCGACATGCCTACTTTGGAGGTTTCACTATGGAATCATAGGGAATTTTTTAAAGGCACTACAAAGGGTTACTACCCAGAGCACTACCAAATGATGCTACCAACAGGTACCAGAAATCAAGGGTTGTTGAATTAGCATCTTTATGAATGAATGATGATGTGGAGAATGAAAAATATAATAGTTGGCAGCATGATGAAAGTTACAAGCCTCTAAAGGAAACTTGGCATGCAGGAAGTTGCGCATCAAAGAAGATCTAGTCAGTTCAAATTTGGTCGGATCAATGGCCAACATTTTTCCCTTTTTATAGCATAGTTGTTAGTTTAAGCTGTTAGATGAAATAACTACTTGGATATTTTCATGGGAGGAAGGCAAACTCACACCTCCAGCTGTTGCCTTCCATTTTTGTTATAAATAGATAGTCTAAATTCTTTAGTAGTTTCGAATGGTTGAGCTAGGCTCCCTTATGCTGTAATATTTTGATGAAGCTTTTGTGAACTAGTTATGTACTTGGTTTGAGACATATTGATTAATAGAAGTCATATTTCTTACTCCAACTTATTTTCCTCTGATTCTAAAGTATTTGTGCTTGAAATATTCACATGAATTATTATAGTGATATTATGATGGATGTTTGATTATAATATTATTATGATGTTTCTTTAGTGTCCTTAAACTTTGAATTCAAGAAGATCTTGTGTTTGAGTTTTTATTCCTTAGGTTGTTTCTAGACCTGATGTCTATAGAAAACCTCTACATTTTTCTCTCCAAATTCTTCCCTCTATTCACCTTTAATCCCACTTACTGATTGAAGTTAGTCAAGACCTCAATTGCTTGTGCATGCTAGCCCAAATTTATAAGTTAGAACATTATTATCTTGAGTCTTGTCCATTTGACCTCTTTAAAACTCATTTACATTTACACATAACCTGATGGGTACTCGGCTTACCTTCTATACAATCTAAGGGTGATTCCTAGTGCTAACAACATGTATTTTCTATTATTGTCTTTTCATTAAGTAATTTATTATTGATTATTGATTATTTATATTTATACATTATACTATAAATATATTATCTATATATTTATAATATAATATAAATAAATATAGAGTGTCTTCCCGATGTTGCTAACTGGAAAAACATCAACACTCCCTCTCAACGAGGGAGACATTATGCATCATACCAAGCTTGTTTCTCAAGTATACAAACTTCTCCCTGTTGGCACAGGGGCAAACCCAGGGTTCAACGCTTCAACAATGTGTTACAGGTATGAAATAACTGAGAGGGGGGGGTGAATCAGTTATTGTAAATTATTAACAATTTCTCTCATTTTTCACTTCGAATCATTAATCTTAGTGGCAGTAAGTCTTTACTGTGAAAACCAGTGTTATAAACATAAAGCATATAGCATAAAGAACAACAATCAC
>ML816753.1:102291-115034 GCA_009831015.1 Picea engelmannii | reverse complement strand
CTCCATTATACCCTAAGGCACTAGTCTAATTATCCAACGTTGAGTCTATTGTGTTAAAACAACCTTTTCAAACTTCTTAAATTTGAAACCCTAACTAACCCTAGCGTCTTACTAACCCTAATTTGATGATGACGTCATGCCTATTTTGAACCTTTGGCTGGTATAAAAAAGTTGTGGCTAGGTCATCTAACAATAGACATTGAAGTGTTGATTATTTTGATTGGCTAATTTGCAAAACGTCCACCTCTTTGCCTATCAAACTAACCCTAGGACGAGGTTGACGTCACCTCTAGTGACACATCAAACCTTGTATGTGAGCATATGATGATATTTAATGCGTTGTGATAATTCAGGGATTGATTTTATACATTGAATGCTATATCATTTCTAGTGTTATTGAGAAGTAAATATTATAAACCATTGTCATTTTTTGCAATCATTGACTTCGTCAATAATTACTGCTATATGTGCTCATATATATATATAAAATAAAGATAGTCGTTAGTTTATGAAGTACTAACCACTGTTGCACATTTTAGTTTTATTTGCCTTGTCTCGCAAACAGGTGCCTATTCTGTGGAATACTTTCATTTTGACTATGTTCTTGGCAATAATTTGTGAAGGGAAAACCTATTTTAACCGTTTGAGTATTAATCCTTTGATCCTTTTCCTTTCAATACCCCAGATTACTAGGGACATCTCCCTTGGGATTAGCCACCCTCAATAGAAAGAGCCCCCCATCGAGGTGACAGTGGGTGGGGAAGCTCCTGTTACGCCAGTTTGACTCTTGTCCTTCAAAGCTACTTGATCTACACTACAAACTGAGCGATAACAGGCACCAAATACATTCTTACAAGTGTGAATAAAGGTGTTGAGGTTGAACACTTGAAGAATCCATCGATCAGGAGACATTGATGTAGTCCCAATTGTTGATGGCGAGAGAACCTGCCACTGATGACTGCAAGCCTCTAGGTACTCATAGGAATCTAGGTATTGTTTCCAGAATAGATGGGCTGAAGTCGATGGAAGGAGACCCGCTGAAAGGAGAGCATTAAGGCATCTCTCATCATTCAACACGAGGTACAAAGCAGGAGCTTGATGATTTGGAGGAACTCGGATGAAGAACATGTTCACGAACCAACAACCGTGTGCGTCTTTCGCATGCACCAGATGCAAGCAGTGCACAAAAAAACCCTCTTGGTAGCAACCAATAAGGAAAATTGTCGACAAAGGTGAGGAAACCACTAATAAGGATAATGGCCTCCAAGATACTGCACGAATCCCACTGTGTGAATAGATTTCTTGTCGTCGAACACAAGGGAAACCCCCCAGTCAACGACCAATGAGGAAATGTCAACTATTGGGTTCAAGGTTACCTACCCATAGTAAAAGTAGGACCAGGGGCATTATAAGAATACAACTTCATGTAACTCTGAGACACACTGAGGGTATGGCCGACATGCAAAGTCAAGAGCTCTTAGAAATGGCTGACACAGGCTGATAAACATCCTTTGAACAAGAGCATGAGACATATGGATGACTCTGGCAGCATAGACTCAATGATGAAACTTTGTGATACAGGAGGCACCAATCAAACTCTCCATAGGGACTGGAAGAGTAACCAGTCGAGGGAGTAAACTCTTAGTAACGAGCTCAACTTCCCAAGGTCATGCTAAACCCAAAATTTTGATGATAAGTGGACTCAAAAGTTTGTGTTATGTTCAAAGGTGCCACAACTGCTGCCAACATAAGATAATATTCTTTTTCCGCTCGTATTTTTTTGTTTTTTCATAGTCAAATGAATGTTATGGTACAGAGGAGGAAACGAGTGTCGCTAGTAAGCAAGTAGTTCCAACAATGGAACATACCTATGCTCAATGTAAGGAGGTTCAGGCATGATATGGACACTCAGGGGAATTTTTCCTCTTAGGGTATAGGTTGTCAAGCTGCAAAGGATATAAACAATGCTCTTCTTGGTTGATGATGCAAACTGCTGAGGTGATAGGCTTATAATGCGAAAGTGAGAACCTGCAATAGACTCAATACTGCAAGCCAGAGAATGAGATGCAATTACAACTTAACGCCAAAGAATGGCCTTTTTTCTTAAATTTAGTCTACTTGGTTTTGAAAAAGGGATAAACTTGCACCAAATATACGTCCTTTCCAATCCAATTTATGAGTGTGAAAGAGACAAGTTCACTCGGAAATCTTTTCACTTTTTGAGAGAGTTGGAAAAAATCTTAAACCAGACTTGGTGGGACTCTTGCTAGGTATAGTTCAGCATGCTTATGAGTGAGAAATGAGGTTCGAACGCAAAGTCATATATTAGCTATAAGGGACTCCCGATTCCATCGACAAAGTCTTTGGATGGGCACCGAATGGCACAGAGGTTCTAACTAGGGCACCCATGTTTGGTAAGTCTCTACCATTCAATAACAACACTTCTAGTTGCAAAAAGAAGGTTTTGTGTCGCTACTAAATAGGTTCGTACCTAAGGCATACAAATTGTAGTTATAGGACACTGAAAATGTGTCGAACGGAGTGATTGCCTATCCTATATGCTAGACAACGAAAATACCTGCCAAAGTTACGAATGGGCGACATGGCGCTATAAACCGCAAGAATCCCTGGATAAAACCACCAAAACCAACTCCATCCATTGCTTTATTAGTCCATTAGGCCAAAATATTAGCAAAAACTATGCAAAGTGGGTAAATTTTTTCTATAAATAATGAAAATAACCAATTTTACTATTCCATTTGTATTTTTTTACCCAAATAGTGCATTTTGGACCAAATTTCCCCTGAGTTTTAACTACGAATTGCTGGAGCCAAGAGTGACAGAATTGACAATCGTCTGGACCAAGTAATTCATCTTTCCCTTCTATTCATTTCCAATGGATTAGTATTTGCAAATAGGTTTCCTTTTTTGAGTATTTCAAAGTGCAAATTAGAAACTAGAGTGTACGCGGGTTGTAGTTCATCAGGTCGCGTATATGCAGACCTATATGCGATTTTTATCAAAACAGACCATGTATATGCAGCCCTATACACGACTGTGTAAGATGCAACTCACGTACAAGTTCATGGATTGAATTTTTAAAAAGTTATTGACTCAAAAAATGATTTCAAACTTGTAGGATGGTGCTAGTGTGGAGAGAAAGAGAGCATGGAGAGGTTGATGTTGTAGTGGAGAGAGATCTAGGGGCCCAAATTGCATTAAGATGATGTGGGCTATGCAAGTTTTGGGCTCTCAAAGGCATGAGGTCTCAAGTGAGACTGCTCCAGATGTTGGTGAACTACTAGGATCCAGATATAGAGACCTTCAACCTCGATGGGAAACCATCGAGGATTGAAGTTGAGGACATATACTTTTTGACAGGATTGTCACGTCGGGGTGAGGTGGTGAACGTCAAAGCCCGGGAAGTTGGGATTGGCATGAACATAGAGGACTACATAGCCACTTGTTGAAGAAAAGATATGAATTTATCTTACTCAAGCATTTTCGAATCTTGCTTGGCCAAAGAAAGATAGTCGGGAATATTACCCTATGTTTACAGCCTAAAAAATGTTTCCCAATCCACAAGTATTAGTTACAAGGGCTTAGGCTGATTTTTTTAAATAAAAGATTGTTGCAAAATATAGCATTTTTATATAATTTTCCGAATATAACAGATTGCAAAAAGTAAATGTGGAGATCAAAAGCAAAAATACCAAGTCACATATTAACATAGATGAGACAGAATAACAATCACTTTATTTCATTCCAAGAAATCAAAAGAATCGTTCTCTTTACAAAAATCCATGTGGGGGCATGGACCAAGGTCAAACTTAGATATCCCTGGATGAAAACCATACAAAAGGACTGTGACAAGAAGTAGAAATTGAACTTTAAAATCTGGATCATCTTGCCACAGACTGTTTCCCACTTGACTCTGCGCAATATCCTTTATTAGTCATGAAACTTAATTTATAAACATATAAGTCTACACAGTCTATCGAAGATAGACCAACACCTTCGAAATAAGCATCTGAATGATATGGTTCAACTTTGAACATTGTTGTCTACAATAGGACCCTGTTGTCGTAAAAGAGAATTAGGCTTTTAATGAATTGAAGAATGAATGAAAACTTAATTATCTCAGTAAAAATCAAGAGAAAACCTTAGTATGTGTTATAACCCTAAATTGCACCATACATGCATACCTGGCATCAGGCCATTTTACTTGTTATTTTTGCCAAGCCATCATTGAGCAACTCTTCTTAAATACACTATTTTTGAAGATGCACGTGCCCTACACCACTACTTCTTGCGTATGTACGCTAGCTGCACCACTACTGTCTGCACACGTACACTAGTTGTACCATTACAACCCACGTATGCCCACAAAAGTTGCAAAAATTAAAAAGTTGCAAGGAATTCGTTGAGATTACAGGCTATTGGGTAGTTTTCCAACTGTCCCACCGCCTATAGCGCGTCACCCAATCGAATAACCATCCTTTTGTCATATAAAAGGAGGTGTTGGGGTCTCATTCCAGGAATAAGCATAAGAACGTCGAAACTCTGCCCGTTTCACATCCCCTCCTTGCCTCAAGAATTTGCAGCCACCATGTGATTTTTGAGCGATAATTCCCTATTCTTGCCTTTTTTCTCATTCATAAGCCTATGCATTTTCCCTAGAGAGAAGTGTGAGAGGAGAAATATACGTGGAAGTAGTTGGAGTTTGGTGAAGACGAGCCCGGACCAGGTTCGAGGAGCAGTCGTTGATCTCATTGTAAGTAACTCTGTGAGATTAATATAAAGAAGTACTTTTTCTATCCCTCCATATGATGTGTTCAATTTTTATGTTTGATTTACATTTTATTATGACATCTAACCCACTAATTCATATATAAGATACATGTTCGTAGTTTCTTGTTTGTCTTTTGGTGAATGCAGGTTGGCCTTGGGAGGAGACTTGTAGTTGAGGAACAACCGAACGCAAAAGGATTGACACTGGACGCAGAGTTCAAGGTAGAGTTACCGGATCCTTATACTTTGTATTTTATGCATGAATGTGGGGTATAGTTGGGGTAGTTATAAAAAGTATGAGACTTTAGACCGTTAGATCTGCCTACATGTTGAACCCTAGTGTATTCCATAGGGGTTTTCCCGCTATAGCATAATTGGCGACCATACTAGGGAAGCCTCTAGGGTTTTAGGGGATAGTTTATAGGTGTTTCAATTGGTTTGATTACCTTTTTTGAGTTTATGTAAGTTGTTGAGCCTTTAAGAGATTCTAGTATGCCATACTAGTAGTCCCTGTCTTGTCACCCTGCCTTGTCAGCCTGACTGCTAGTTTTTATTTTTAGATAAGTTACAGAGGTGTACGCAGCTTGCAGTGGGTTTGCACGCATACATACGTGCCCTACCTTTGGACAACCCGTGTACATACACAGGCTGCTTAAGTGTCAGTAGCGTGCATGTGTTGGGAAACTTTTTCCTTAAGAAGGGGCAGCCAACCTCTTCCCTGATTGAAGTCATACTTCTCAAGGATTTCTTGATTAAGTATCGGTCTCTGTTGTTACAGTCTGAAGCCTGGGTTTGACATTAGTTTGCTTGTCTTTTTTAAAAAAGATTTCTTGTGTTTCCTAGCTTTTTTTAACTTATTTTTAGCTTGAAATTTTAAAAAAAATGAGTTGGCCATGAATCGTGTATTCATCAATTTCTTTTAGAATCTTTTGTTATTTCTGCTTTGATTGGAAGAAAATATAAAAAAAACTTAGTTTGTTAAGTCTCTTTCTTTCTTTGCATTTTCTTTGCATTGTTATTTGAAAAAGAAAAAGAAATTAACATAGTGTTGTGTTTTCTTCTCATCTTAAAAGCATTTCAAAAGAAAAATAAGAAAGATAATCCTTCTTTGCCAGTGTTCTTATAAGTTTATTTTTTTTCGCAAGAGTCTTAACAACATCAGTTGCACTACCGCACCCTTTTTCGAGTAAATCAAGCCAGTAAAAATAATGCTAATTAAAATTAATTAGACTTTATGTTTGTAGGGTCAATCAACTAGTTTAGGCTAGAGCCTTGAATTAGGTTGGAGAGGAAACTCTTCAAGGCTTATAAACAAACATTGGAGTTTGATTTAGGGAGTGTTAAAGTCCAGTAAACTTGAAATTTATCCAGGACCCCCCTCTAACACAGGGGCTAAACATGAGGTCACGTGCAGAAAGGTAGCGAAGAAACCCCTCAAAAGCCGGACCAGGCTTAGTGGGGAACGCATATAGAGGACTTGTCTTGAGATTCTGTCGTCGCATTTGCCAGGGAGATTCGTGGATATCGAATCCATTCGAGGTCCTCAGTTGTCTTTCAGACCACTTGCTTTCGATACCCTCGATAGGTTTCAGGCTTGATACCCTACTCATTGCGGTCCACCCAACTGTCGATTGTACCCGTCTGTTAACTGTTCGTGAGCTAGCAACCTAGTTGCCTTTATTTTAGGGACTTACACATGTGACTGCGGGGTTATACCGCGGTACTTAGGGCAGACTTCAGGCCACGTTTTGCAGAGTATACCCAGAGGGTGATTCCATGTTCGAGTTGCACTTGCACTAATAAGTTGCTCTAGTGTTGGTTGGCATAACTGTTCTTCCTACTAGATAGTGGTCTGCTTGATTTGCCTTTAGGAATTTTTAGTGTGTGCTCTGCGTTCCTTAGTTTTCCATAGTGACTTAGTCAATCATTGCTTTGGGTCTCTGACTTAGGGTGGTAGAACGCCCACTCCGCTGGTTGTGAGGAATTTTCTGCTCTTCTGCTTAGAAACGTGGAGCCGCCTCTTTATAGGCATTGTTTTGATAACACTGGTTTGTCATAGTCAGTGTGTGAGACTTTTATGGACTTGAACAATCCCGCAAGGGGAGAAGCTATGCATAAGATCTTCATGGCTAAAGTTCATGTCGATACAAACCAAGGAACCCCTTCGCAAGAGGATTCTTTTGCTTTTCCTCTCTTCGAAAACGTTGGTGTGCCGTTGATGGCCACTTTGTACATTCCTGGGTTGAATGTGGGATTACCGGTTTGGTTGGGTACCATTCCAAATGTCCCGAATTCTCTTGACACTTCTTAGTTAATCACATTATGCCATGGGCATAATGTTGATGTTCCTTCGTCAGCAAAGTCTTCTCCTCCTCCTTCACCCACCTCTGGTGAAAGTACAGTTACTAGTAACCAAAAGTCTAAATGAAGTAGAAAGACGAAGAATAGGAAGAAGAAATCACCAACCTCTGCAAGTCATGTTGGAGATAGGTCACCAACCTCTGTAATTCATGTTGAAGACCAGCACCCAACCTTTACAAGTCATGCTGGGGGCATGGACCTAGTCCATGCAATAAATACTTGAGTTCAATTGCCAACCTTTGCAATTTATGTTGGAGATAGTTCCTCAACCTCTGCAAGTCACGCTGGGGGAAAAATTCTAATCACTGCTAGTCATACTGGCAATAGTTCTGTAGCCTCTGCGAGTCATGTTATTAACCCATCACCAACCTATGTAAGTCATGTTGGAGATGTGCAACCAACCACTACTAGTCATGCTGGAGGCATTGATTATGTTGAGAAACCTAGACAGATCGAACGTAAGCCAAAGTTCCCTTCTAAGCTTTGCAAGGGAGATCACCTTACTCATTTATGCCCTGGCCTTCCAGAGGTACGAAGATTGTGGTCCCTGTCTACAAGATCTTCTAAGGTTTCCTCATAGCCTATTCAACCATTGGTTGAGAAAGTGGTCATGTCGATGCAGTCATCGGCTAATCCCACTCTTCTTTTGGGGGGTGAGGTGCCTTTAGACCATGTAGTCTTGTAGCCTATTCAACCATTGGTTGAGAAAGTGATAATGCCGATGCAGTCATCGATTGATACCACTCCTCTTTTGGGGGGTGAGGTGCCTTTAGACCATGTAGTCTCGCAGCCTATTCAACCATTGGTTGAGAAAGTGGTCATGCCGATGTAGTCATCGGCTAATCCCACTCCTCTTTTGGGGGGTGAGTTTCCTTTAGACCATGTAGTCTCGCAGCCTATTCAACCATTGATTGAGAAAGTGGTCACATCGTTGGAGTCTTTGGCTGATCCCACTCTTCTCTTGGAGAGTGTTGAGTCTACCAAAGTGGTCACACCAATGTAGTCTTCGATTGATCCCACTCTTCTCTTGGGGAGTGATGTGTCTACCGACTATGTTTTTAGCATTTCCAATTCAGTACTTTCAGAACAAGGGGGAATTCCGCTCATTCCGAGCACACCCCCTCCAAGCCCTAGGATGGTTTCCTTTGATGGGAATGATCTTGTTGAGCCTCGTCTTCCTTCTTTTGCACCTTTTCAAATAAGGGTTGAAGCTAATTCAACAAACATTTATCGATGTATTGTGGATGAAGGATCCTCTGCAAGTATTTTATCCTCCTTAGTTTGGAAAGTCTTGGGATCTCTCGAGCTTGTGTCTGCTTCGCATGAGCTGTTGGCTTTTGACAGACGTCCTAATGAATATTTGGGGATTCTTTCTCAGTTGCCTATCTCATTATGTGGGAAGATTGTCCTTGTCGATGTTATAGTGGTGCAAGGCCCGTTAGATTATAATATGATTCTCAGGCATGATTATGTATATGCTATAAACGTTGTGGTGTCTACGCTCTTCCGGGTGATGCATTTCCCTCACAATGGAAGAATTGTCACTATCAACCAATTGGCATCTAATAATCACCATCCTAGTTCGACGTTAGTTCAGGCTGCCCCTTTATATGTTCCTAGTGTTCGTGTAGACTCTACCCTGCCACGGGTTAATTATGTGGCATCTTATCCTCGGTGTTCAATTGCTTATGAGCAGGAACCTGTGAAATCATGTTTTCCTTCTCGAGACTTGGTCTCAGCAATTGATCCTTTGGTTTATCCAATGGGGGGCATGGGAGCCCTTGCTTCCCCCTCTTGTTCCAAGTGATCTTGAGTCTCCTTTTGAGTTTGATCTCATTGTCTATAAATCCTCAAGCCCTAATGCTTGTGATTCTTCACTTATAGACTCTGCCAGTCCTGACCAGAGCCTCCATCGTCATATGGAATGTGGTCAGTTTACTTCACCCTTTGGGACTGTCAACCCTAGTTTGAGTGATTTCTTGGATTTTGAATTGCCTTCAGATGAGGGTAACCTTGAAGCCATGACTACGGTTTCTATACTGTGGGAGGACTTAAACCGTGGTTTGTGTTTTCTTCCCTTTTTGGAGACTTTCCAAGTTGATTCCGAAGAGCCTCTTGGTCTAAGCCTAGCAGTGGGCTCTACCTGAACCCGTTTGATACATGAGTCATATCCCCCTAGAGTCTTATTTAATCCATTTTCAGACTCTCTAAAGATGAAAATATTGTCGAGCAACCTTGTTGTCCTTCACGCTCACCAAACTAAAATTTGAAGGCACGTCTGTCCGACAATAGTTTACCCCTTTTTTGGTCCAGATGGTCAATTGTATGAACAAAGGTATACTCTAGGAACTCTGGTTTGCTAGAAGAGTATTCTCAGGTATAGGTTTAACCCTTTTTCGGGCCTGAGGGACTAAATTTACGAAAAAGGAACCCCCACAAAGTGCATAGTTAAGCTCTTTTCAGACTCCCTAAAATTGAAAAGATTGTTGAGTGACCTTGTTCCTTCACACTCGGTAAACTAGTCCAGAAGAACATCCCCTATGGAGTCCATAGTTAAGCTCTTTTCAGACTCCCTAGAATTGAAAAGTTTTTCGAGTGACCTTGTTCCTTCACACTCGTTAAACTGGTCCAGAAGAACATCCCCTATGGAGTCCATAGTTAAGCTCTTTTCAGACTCCTTAAAATTGAAAAAATCGTCGAGTGACCTTGTTCTTTCACACTCATTAACTTGGTTCAGAAAAACATATACTGGCATGAGTTTTACCTCTTTTTCCAGCGTGTAGATTAAGGAGGAAAAAGGTACCCCTCAGGAGATTTGTCTCACCAGGAGGGTTCTCCTAAGTAGATTTTATGCCTTTTCAGGCTAAGGAGACTAAATCTAGAAAAAGGTTGTGAGTCCATAGTTAAGCTCTTTTTAGACTCCTTAAAATTGAAAAGATTGTCGAGTGATCTTGTCTGTGTCACACTCATTAAAATGGTTATGCATAAACGTCGTTTCGGTGCTAGTTTATCCCTTTTGAGCCGACTAGACTATTTTTGAAAAAGGTACCCCAATGGAGTCTTCTTTTACGCTTTTTCGGACTCTCTAAAAATGAAAAACCACACCGAGCTTACCTTCTCTGGGCTCGTAAAAAATACATTGAAGGGGGTTTCATCGTGTCTTGCTAAATCACAATTGCATCTATGCATCCTTGGCCTAATGTCAGCTCCCTGTTTCTCTCAACTAAACCTTTGAAGCATGCCTTATATGCAAGCCTTGTAGCACTTTGCCTCTGCGACCTGACACCTTGACACATGGAGGAATTTTCCCCGAGTGTCCTTTTCCTGCACATGTCTCCTTTCTATGAGCATTAGTGCATTCCTTGCGCTTAGAAATAGTATGCTTGCAACACTCGTTCCTCCTTTGTAACATAGTATTCTTTTATTCTTTTTAAGCTCTTCAAAATATTGAAAAAGATAAAAAAAAATCAAATATAACCCAAAAGAGGATGGGAAAAGTATTTTCTTTTTATGGCAGCACAATGAGTCGCACTTGGACAAAGCACATCCTTTCGTTTGTCGTCAAGAATTGGGATTTAATATGACCTTAGGAAGTTGTTCTCGCTACATAGAGCTATGTCCTCTTCCGTTTGGTTATTCTTCCAAACACATGGAGAGTTTGTGTTGCCTCCTGCATCGTGAACTTATGTCAATGTCATGTTGCCTGAGTCTAATCATCTATTGTGCTATTGTCCAAGCGAAGTTTTTATTCAGCTTGAGTCGACCCATCTGCAGTTTGTCTTTTTTCCCTCATGCCCGACCATCCCGAAAGTTCAATCAAGTCCTTGTTCGAAATCAATGAAGCTCTTTATCTGATCATCAAGATCCTCTTGTATGTTCCCGACGAGTCGTCGAAGACCTCTAGGAAGTGAATTCGTACACTCACATTAGACTCCTACCTGAGTTTTGAAGATCTTGAAGTTGTTTCTCGAGCTCTTAAGGCCTCATCTCCAACCATCAAGCATTATTTGGCTTCTTGAAGATGGATACTATACATGTATATCTTTGATTTTGAGATGTAGATCCGTATTGTATTGCTCACGGCTACACTTTATATAGTTATATGACATGGATCTGCAGTGTATTTGATTAGCAGCCATGATTTATTTCATCCTGAGCATGGGTATGCCTGCCTTGGTGAGACAATTGTTATTTTGCAGTTGACACCTCCCGAGCTCTGGTCCCGGGCTCACTCGCTTCGTACATTGCTGAAGATTTGTAATGTATTTCGGCCATCGGATACTCTTCTGACCTCACACATTAGGGGGCATTTGTTATAACCCTAAAATACACCATACATGCATACCTGGCATCATTCCATTTTACTTGCTATTTTTTCCAAGCCGTCACTGAGCAACTCTTCTTGAAAACATTATTTTTGAAGATGTATGCGCCCTGCACCACTACTGCCCACGTATTTACGCTAGCTGCACCACTACTGCCCACGTACGTACGCTAACTGCACCATTATAGCCCGCGTATTCCCACAAAAGTTGCAAAATTAAAAAGTTGCAAGGAATTCATTGAGATTACGGGCTATTGGGTAGTTTTCCAACTGTCCCACCGCCTATAGCCTGTCACCCAACCGAATGACCATCCTTTTGTCATATAAAAGGAGGTGTTGGGGTATCATTCTAGGAATAAGCATAAGAACAGTGAAACTCTGCCCGTTTCACATCCCCTCTTTGCCCTAAGAATTTGCATCCACCTTGTGAGTTTTGAGCCAAAATTCCCTATTCTTGCCTTTTTCCTCCTTCATAAGCCTATGCCTTTCCCCTAGAGAGAAGTGTGAGAGGAGAAAGATACGTGGAAGCAGTTGGAGCTTGGTGAAGAGGAGCTCAGATTAGGTTCGAGGAGAATTCGTCGATCTCATTGTAAATAACTTTGTGAGATTAATATAAAGAAGTAATCTTTCTGTCCCACCATATGATGTGTTCAATCTTTGTGTTTGATTTACATTTTATTATGACATCTAATCCACTAATTCATATATAAGATACTTGTTCGTAGTTTCTTGTTTGTCTTTTGGTGAATGCAGGTCGGCCTTGGGAGGAGACTTGTAGTCGAGGAACGAACGAACGCAAAAGGATCAACACCGGACGTGGAGTTTAAGGTAGAGTTACCAGATCCTTATACTTTGTATTTTATGCATGAATGTGGGGTATAGTTAGGGTAGTTATAAAAAGTAGGAGACTTTAGACGGTTAGCTCTGCCTACATGTTGAACCCTAGCGTAGTCCTTAGGGGAGTTTTCTCGCTATAGCAGTATGCTTTCTCCTTCTATTCTCCCCTTGTTCTTCCTTCTCATTTGGATTTTATGCATTCCAAATTAGTTGAAGTAGTTCAACTACCTCATTTAGTTAAGTTAACTAAAACTCAACTAACTTTTAGTTTAGGGGAAGAAATAATAATAATAATAATTACGGGTCTTTTATTAAATAATAACTAGTAGGTGGGACCCCTTGTGATTCCCTTTATTTTTTAACAAAATAAACATAATTAGACAACCAATCAAACACTTGTCTCCTTGTGGCTCCCATAATTATTTTCACA